>BMAO01006083.1:0-17713 GCA_019973975.1 Trichonephila clavata | reverse complement strand
AAACTGTGTCAATAACATTTCCAATTACATAATTATAGTATACTTACTAAAAGTCTTAATCAGAATAAGAAATTATAAATCATATGTAACATCTAAACCATCTCAACATTCATTACTGCAAACTATATTATAGCACAAGAAAGTGCAGTTCTTAAATAAACAAATCATATGAAGCAGCTGCACACTGAAAAAAAAAGGAATTGTAATATTAGCATTAATGAAAGTTAAAAACTTTATGAAAGAGGTAAATCAAATCCTTTTAGCTTTAAATTACAGAAAAAGATAAAATGCCTTTTATTAGAAAAACATCGAAAATAGCAGTGCAAACAAACCCGGGTTACCAAACAGAAAATTAAATTATTGTAAGAATACTTTTAACGACGCAACTTATTCGAAATCAATTGTGAATCCACCACAAAAAAATAAATAAATAATTAAAAACAAGAAATAAGTATGCTTAAAATAAAAATATGTAATAGACCCCAAAAAATGCATGAATATAATTGCTAACATTCATAAACAGACGTGACATCATACGACGTCATATCACCAATTAGTTGAAATATCGCTTAAAAATTGAATTTTAAAAAATCTAAAGCGAATTTCAAAAAATTTCTTCTAGGTGCGTGGCATAATGGTCTATATTTTCAAAAAATGCCGGAATCCACAGTTTAAACTTCCACACCATACCATAGTGAGTCTTGAGTCTGGACAGATTTCACACGCATAAGCCCCGCTACACAGCGAATTTTTAGTGATACTAAGACTTAAACCCTACGACCCGAAAAAACCAGTACCTTCCACAAGTTCGTCAGCATGATCGGTTCATGTCTAATAAAAAGTCAAGAAGTTCAAATACGTATAAGATTAAGATTCCATTTATTAAAGATTATTCTTCAATGAATCTGTTGGATATTCCAAACATGCAAAAAATGTTACGGAAGAAATGCTGCAAAAATAATTTTAAAAAAACTTAAAGTCTTTTTAATTTGTTGTTTAATTAGTTCTAGTTTAAAAGCAATCGATTATAAAATAATATCCATCAAATTATTGTTTCATTATTCTCTATGTGATCTAAGACTACCTGCCTTCATTTTTTATTCGAAATAAAAATTCCGTCAATACTCTTAATCCCCTTCTAAGTTTACATTTATAAGTTTTATAATGGTTTTTTTTTCATACTTTCCACAGAAATTTTCTAAGCTAAGGATAAAATTTATTTAAAATACAAATCGATATATAAAAACAAAAAGTATTCACTCAAAAAAGAATGTATTAAAGTTCCTATATTGGCTTTTTTTTCAATACTTAAGGTATCCGTCTACCCTAAAATTGTGAATTTTGCCAAAATGACAAATTCTTTTTATGATTTTATAGATCATCTTATTAGCTCTATAAAATACCCAAGTTTATTATTATCCGTTCACTAGAAAAGAAACTACAATGTTTAGTAAAAGCAGATGCCTTTACTTCAAGCAAGATGTCATATACTTAAAAACGCGTTTACTCGAAATGTGTTTTTTTTTAATGTTCAACAAGGCCACATCGCTCAAAAAGTTTTGGAAATAATTCATTGAAGTTTTTTGTATGTTCTGTTTTATGGTAGAAGTGTTTTAACCTTCAGATTTATCAATCACTGTTTTATTACAAAATTTATCGTCCCTTATGTTAATATAATCACTGCTTTTTTAAGCAATTCCATATAATAACTAAGATAAAGTGCTCTAGTTTTTGTAAAAATTAAAATATCTTTTATTCTGAAGGTCATTTCAAAAATGAATAACATAACAACACATCAGAATTGAAAAATTGAAAATTAGTTCATACACTTTTGGTACAAAATTTGCCCCGTTTAAGTTTATTTTTTGTAAATTTTTAACACTTTTTTCCCATTTAGTAATAATATCTTTTTCTCTTCTTAATTTTAGCATATTTTTAAAGTGCTGTACAAATCTAACCCTCCCCCCCCGAAAAAAAAACCCCATATCTCCAAGTAGTCTGATACGTTAAAGTCTCTAAAGAGAATTATTCAGAGAAAATACAGAAAGAATTTGTAAGACTTCGAGCGCACTTTTATTACGAGAAAATAAACCGTTATGATACGTACTTCTCACTTTGTTTGCCTCCACTTCTCAACTTACTTCCGGAGGCTGAGTTTCAATACTTCATCATTTGACACTTGAATGGCAACCCTCTTTGATCACCTCGAGTACTAAGACATATTCACATTTTTAAAGTAGGAAGTATTAAAAGTGTTTGCCGAGTCTTTTTTTCTAACAGTTTCACGATCTTCAACCGAATGTAGAGTGATGTCAAAATATTGAAAATAATTCCCAAAAAAGCAACTGACAATCATTGTGTCTCAGTTAAGTACAAATAATGTATTGAAATTTTGAAACTCGATAAAATCTTTGAAAAGCCTATCATTTTTAAGAAGAACTACTGAAACTGATTCTAAAATCATCTTGAAATATAGAATAAAGAATTTACGGAGCAGCAATAAAAATATGTACAATGAAAATAGATTATATTTTTTTTTAAAATATATTTTATGTTAGAATAATTTTTATTATTATAAAAGTTATTTTATAACTAACTGCTGATAAAGTATTCATGTGGTATTTTTTAATTCTTAATTGAAAAGAATATCAATTTTTTGTTAAATTATATCTACATGTTAATTTTTATCTTTGTCGCAATAATTTTTGTGAAAAAGTCATTTAAAAATACGCTATTAAAAGTAATGTGATGCTCACAAATCTTAAATTTAAGTTAAGCTTTTATATATATACTAGCTGTTACCCGCCCGCTTCGCTGGGTATTTCATGATGTTTTTATAAATTTTTACTGCTTATATATATGTATAAATTATTGATATCTAAGTCCTAGCATTAAGAATTCGATTGAATTGAAAAATATACTTATACCTGTAACTGTCACCTGTGTAAAAAAAAGGGCAGAACTCATCTAATTTGTATTTTCTAAAAATCTCTAAAATTGAAGCATAGAATGATGTTTGCTCTTTCGTAACTCAAAAACCAAGTGGATTCCCGCAAAACCAATTTTCGGTGGATCTCTACTCCGTAAATTGAACATGCAAGCCAAATTTCAAGTCTAAATCTAACAGAAAAAAGCAAAAGTTTTACTATCAATATCCCCGTAATCCCGTTGAGAGCCGTTTTCCAAAATTACCGCTCTTAGCGGATTTCAATTCAAAAAAGAAAAATGCAAACCAAATTTCATTATTATAGTCCTTGTAGCTCGAAAAAAGTAATTTTTTTTGTCAATACGTCCCAGTAACCCCCTGCAACTCCCCAGAACTTGATTTGCTTTAAAATTTATTCTTAGTGGATCCCTATTCAACAAAAGAAACATGCTTAACAAATTTCAAGTATATGGGTCTAACAATTAAAAACAGGAATTTTTTTTCTGTAACTCCTCTTGACCCCTCGCAAACATCTTTGGGGTCAATTTTCATTTTACTCTTTGTTAGAGAACTCTATTTCATGAAAGGAACATGCCTACCAATTTTCAAGCAGGATGATCAAGTAGTTTAAAAATGGAAATATTTATCGATTACGCCTCTTAATCTCCCGAAATTAAACTTGGTAGTTGATATTCGCGAAACCCATTTTGTAGCGGTTCTCTACTTTACGAAAGGAATCTGCTTATCGAATTTCAAGACTGTACGTCTAACAGTTTAAAAATGGGGATAATTGTCTATAACGCCACTTGAGCCCCCGCAACGCCACTTCTGGGTCTGTTTTTACAAAACCCATTTTGTAGGGGAATTGCACTCTATGAAAGGAATCTGCTTAGCAAAATTTGAAGACTGTGCGTCCAATTAATTAAAAATGCAAAAAAATTATCAATAACGCCCCTTGAACCCCCGCAACACCACCTAGGGGTCGATTTTCACAAAACACATTTGCAGTGTATTTCTATCCTATGAGAGGAATCTGCTAACCAAATTTCAAGACTGTGAGTCTAATAGTTTAAAAAAGAAATAATTATTTATATCTGCCCTTAACCCCCCGCAACACCCCTTTGGGGGTCAATTTTCTCAAAACCCGTTTTGTAGCGGATATTTACTCCATGAAAGAAACATTCATACCAATTTTCAAGCAGGTAGGTCAAATAGTTTAAAAACGAAAATATTTATCTCTTACGCCACTTATTCCCCTGCAACGCCACTTAGAGGTCTGTTTTCACAAAACCTTCTTATAGCTGATCTCTACTCTATGAAAAAATCTCTTTATCAAATATAAAGACTGTGCGTCTAATAGTTTAAAAATGGAAATAATTATCTATAACGCCCCTTAAGTCCCCTCAACGCCACTTGGGGCAATTTTCACAAATCCATTTTTAGCGATCTCTACCCTATGAGAGGAATCTGCTTACTAAGTTTCAAGACTGTACGTCTAATAACTTAAAAATAGGAATTTATAACGCCCCTTAAACCCCCGCCCCCGCAACACCCCTTGGGGGTTAATTTTCCCAAAACCCATTTTGTAGCGGATATTTACTCAGGAAAGAAACTTACCTACCAATTTTCAAGCAGGTAGGTGAAGTAGTTTAAAAACGGATATATTTATCTATTACGCCCCTTAATCCCCCGCAACGCCACTTAGAAGTCTGTTTTCACAAAACCCGTTTTGTAACTGATCATTATTCTACGAAAGGAATCTATATATATATCAATTAAAGACAGTGCGTCAAATAGTTTTAAAATGGAAATAATTATCTATAACGCCCCCTAAGCCCCTGCAACGCCACTTGGGGTCGATTTTCACCAAACTCATTTTGTAGCGGATCTCTACTCTCTGAAAGGAATCCGCTTACCCAATTTCAAGATTGTACATCAAGTAGTTTAAACATGGAAACAATTATTATTAAAGCCCTTAACCCCCCGTAACGCCCCTTGCGTTTCGAATTTCGGAAAATCCGTTCTTAGCTGATGTCTACTCTATCAAAGGAACATGTCTACCAAATTTCAAGTCTGTAGGTTGAATAGTTCCAGAGATTTCGTGATTAGTCAGTCAGTCAGTCAGTCTCTGAGTCGCTTTTCTCCTTTATATATATATATGCTAGCTGGTATATCCGTTCTTAGGGTGGATCGAAAAATTAAACAGCAGAAATTGAAGGATAAAGAAGTTTTTAGTAAGTTAATTTTACGTGAATTGCAAATTAAACAAAAAAAAGCCTTTTGCAAACCTTAGCTGAACAAAAAATCATATTTGTTAAATTTTAAGTCTAAAATTATATAATAAAATCATAATAATTTCCCATTTTGTCAATTGATCTTTTTCTTTATTTTTTTTATTTGATTTTCTGTTTCAGAATTTTTACTTAGGAAACAGCGAGTAGTAGGATGTGTTTAGTAGTTATGTAGAATATTTAATTTTGTACCATTTCTTTTATTTATTATTATTATTATTATATATAATAACTTTAAAAGAACGTAATTTCTTATAATTCTGTAAGAACTACTTTTCACAAAATATTATTACAATCAGATAAAATACCCCATTCCAATCTCTTACAATGCAACCATACACCAGGGTATTCATCTAAATCAAAAGAACATCTCGAAGGTCTTCTAGGAAAAGTGTAGCTTGATGAGAAACAAATTGCATCATTGTTACTTTACCCTACGAATCATTTTGTTCGTGATAGGGAATCCCTTGAGGATAAATAGCTGAGTTGTGTTTGGCTCAAGTTACTTTGCTCTAAATCCCTCCGATTGATCCGTATAATTTATCTCATTGTAGTAAAATAGTGACAAAGAATAAGGTCCAGAGACTTAATAGAAGGTTTGAACATAGTAAATTTAGGTAATGAGAACTGATATACCGCTTAAGCTCAGAAATACTTATTTATTATGTCCGATTTATAGCATGCATTTTTTGTTTGACTTAGAAGTTCCATTATATATATATATGATAGAAACAACATATTGTTACGAATTTCGTGTAAAGAATACTTAAAATAGTGTAAATATTTTATATCTGGACGTATAATACAGTACTATTACTCTATGTTATATTTATTTTGTAATGCCTGTCGGTTCCTGCTTCCCTCTGAACCCCTTGTCTACCCTCAGACCCGGCTGGGTGTGTGGAGAAACTGAATAATCAGTAGACATGATTCACTCTAATTATTTTGCTGTCGCCAAAATATCAAGCAGGCACAATAACAATCTAATTAGATAACGGATCAGATCGTAGAGCGCGGAGGTGACACTCGTTAGCCTGGGGATAATAATACGGACCCTCAATTGATTCCATGATAACTTAAACAAGCTCAATATAAACTACGTCGCGTGCACTAATAAGCTAAACTTCTATTTAAATAAGGATTACGATACATGTACTTTTATGAAGTCAAGTCCTACACTTGAGTGCTTGAAGGCGATTCTTATCCGGATTTAATCACCTTTGATTGATCCTCTCTCAGAAAACTTCAATTGATAAACTCAGTTGCACTTAATCATTTCACGATCCTTCACTCTCTAACTAACCAACTTTCTCGCCAACTAACTCATAAAACTCGCGAATACAGAATTTATATAATATACTTAATTTGTATAATCACGCTTTCTTCACTCGGTGAAAGTTGGTTGAACTTAATATTTTCCTTAAAGAGTAATGAAGGGTCAGTAGAGCCGCGTATAGATCCGTCACAATTGTATATTAAAATTGTAATATATTCTTAAGCTACGCCATTTCTTGCATTACAATGGCGATTCAATGGTGAAATTTTGAAGCCAAGATAGTGTTAAATGAAAAATTTGGAAGGCTGACAACAGGTGCGGTTGGTCTGTTGTCCACCTGAAGAAGGATAGCAAGAAAAGTGTATTTTCGCCTGATGAACGAAAAACACAAAAGGGATAGCACACAGATGATCATTAAATGGTTACGTTACATGGGAGACACGTAGAGGCAATACAACACAAAACTTGTAAGCTCCTACCTGTTTGCCTCAGGGGCTGTAAATGATAGTGAGTGTTCGAATTGTCGAGAGTTTTAAAAGATAACTTCGAATTATTGCGTGTTGTAGTCTGGTCAGCCACAGATTTTACTTCGAATTATTGAGTGTACCCAAACGTATTGTTTCAGTTCGAAATATTAAGAGTTTTCTAGGGACTGAGCATATAATTTAAAATTATCTAGAGGTTTGTATTATCGAAGGTTTGAATTATCGAGAGTCGACTGTATTAAAAAATATAACCGAAATTCTCGGAACACTTTTTTTTCCAAGTAAAAAAATTTACCAATTTTTGCTTAGTTTATAGCAAAAAAGTATTGTTTTTGTATGAATTTATCTTACCCCATCACTAATACGTAGAGTAATAAATAAACAAGCAACAATAATAAAATAGGGTTGTGTTCTTTACAGGACAGCGAAGCTAGAATGTAAAATAAGTTTTAAGGCATTCCTTTATTCCAATTAAAGTTTAAGAATTCAGATCTTATACTTCACATTTTTTTTATTTCTAGTGGGCTGAGGATTGGTGTTTTATCATTGTAGACCTAGTACATTCCCCGAAAACTAGTATCTCTTTTTAGTGCGGCACCATAAAGAATGATACCAATCGCCGCAGGTAATTTTGTGTGTGTGTGTGTGTGTGTGTGTGTGTGTGTGTGTGTGTGTGTGTGTGTGTGTGTGTGTGTGTGTGTGTGTGTGTGAGAGAGAGAGAGAGAGAGATGCCCAGTTTCTTCCCCAGATGAAGCACCCAAGCTCTGACGATGCAAATTTGCACCAGAAATTTAATTTTGCTCAGAACATCCAAGCCAAACAGACACTCTGGGGATCTTTTACATGCCGTATAATCATTCGACATTACCGCTGTCGATTTTCTGCATTATGAAAATCCACTGACTTGTGCCGGGTTTGAACCAGCAACCTTAGGTGCAGAGGGTCAGCGACAAACCAACCACGCCACCCAGTCGTCATACTTCAATATTAGGAGAATTATTTTAGTAGTTTTGGAACAAACCTGCTTCCCGTCAACCCTGTGACCCAACTAAAGGCGTGGAAGCAAGTGAAGGATTATTCGACATGATAATTTCTAATTATTTAATCGACTCAAGCACAAATTAAAAATAGGATGATCCAGTGAGACAACAGAGGGAAGGGACGAGAGTCGCGTTTTGGGAGAATACATTTACAAAACTACTTTACAATAATAATTCCTCCTTAATATTACTTTACACAGTAGATATGTAACTAATGTCCGCTTAACTACTTTAAATATCAAAGTAATAGGAAGGTGACAATACCTGAATTCAAGCAGTCTCCTAATCAATTTAATTTATCAATCACAACTTCCTGTCTTTAATCTTTTACAATGGCCTCTAACCCTTTCGGCAATCCTCAACTTATATTTCTCTTGTCACCTCTAGTTAACTAAACTTCTAACTTTCTGCTATCTAATCTTATTCTAACTCACTATCTCTCTTTAACTCGCGAAAAAGAACTATATATATAATAAACTTAATTTGCGTATCACATTTTCTTAGGTGAATTTTACTAGCCCCAAAGTATACCCAAGAAGATTAGTAAGAGGTCGCGTATAGATCCATCACAGTTTGAAATTAAAAAGTTGCTTGGAAATTGAAATGTTTCTGGGTCTAAGTTCTAATTTTTTCTCTTTTCATTTCCAGTGATTCCCAAGAAACCAACCAAGACCAAACTCCACCAACCATGAGCTCCCCAAAGTCAAACCAATTCGCAATGAGGACCAAGTCTTTACGAGAACGATTCGGATCCAAGCGGAGTTATTCCGAAAATTTCAAGGATCCACCAGAGACCGCTACCACATCACCAAGCAAGGAAGGTTGCCGAACCGTTAGGCCTTCTCTTCCAATCATCGGTGTTCCAACCATACCGACAGACGAATCCAAAGATCCACAGAAAATTTACAACCCTTACGCGCAGTCACAGAACTTGCTTCAACAACAACAGAAAAGACAGATGAATGTTCTTAGTGAACACTACAATCCATTCGCTGTTCTGCCAGAGGAAACTTACTGCAGTGCCCTGGACATTAATAGCCAGGAAGGAGATCCTAGATTTCCATGGCAGAGAGATGCTGCTGTGCAATGCGATTTGTCACCTGATCCTGATGGACTCAGGTAAAGAAATAAGTGTAATTTCTTCTTTATATTAAGCTTCTGTTTCAGAAGGGGGTAACACAAATGTATTGTAAATACCCTCTTGCAAACCATAGCAAAATTGAACCCTTAACTATTTATATTAGATATCCGACAACACTAAAGCTGTGAATTTTGCCAAACATTGACAAATTACTTTATGATTTTATTTTATAGGCCATCTTATTAGCTCTATAAAAATACGAAGTTTATTATTTTCCGTCCGTTAGAACCAAAACTAGCTACTAGTGTTTTAGTAAAGGCAGATGCCTTTACTTTAAGCAAGATGTCATATATACTTTAAAACGCGTTTTACTCGAAATGTGTTTTCTTAACAAATGCTCAAACGGGGACAGCGATTGCTCAAAAAGTCTTGAAAATAATTAACTGATTTTTTTTGTATGTTCTGTATAACAGAAGTGTTTTAACCTTCCGATTTATCAATCACTGTTTTATTACAAAATTTACAGTCCCTTATGTCAGTATAATCACTGTTTTTTAAGCAATTTCACATAATATTTATGACAAAGTGCTCTAGTTTTTGTAAAAATTAAAATATCTCTTATCCTGAAAGTCATTTCAAAAATGAATAGTAAAAAACACATCAGAATTGAAAAATTGAAAATTTGTTTATAAAATTTACGGAATGCGCCGCGCTTATGTTATTTTTTTATAAATTTTCACCAACTTTTTTCCCATTTTAGTAATAATAATTTCTTTTTCTCTTAATTTCTCTTAATAATAATTTTCTTTTTCTCTTTTTCTCGCATATTTTTCTTAAAATGCACTAAACAAATATAAAAACAATAACAAAATCCCCATGTCTCCATTTTTAAGAAAAGTCGTCGCAAGAGAGTTGTTTCGGATACCTTAAATAACGATTAAAACTTTCATTATTATGTTTGAAAGTTAGATCATTTTAAGCAGGGATAGACATTAAGTCGATCACGGTCGACCAGTTGGACCGCCAAGACATTTGGAGGTGATCTGCTGAACATTAGCAGTTAGTAATTAATATACCGAAATATTCGAGATTGGCTGACAGTACACAGACCAAGTCTTCTACTGACTGTATTTAAGAGCACTAACTTTAAGTAAAAATGTTGTATTTTTTAATGTGTTTTGAATAGCTTCGTAACAATTGCATCATTTGATATTAGTATATTTGTGGTTATTATGTTTGAATTTTGTGTTTTGTTTTAAACGTGGTCTTAAAAGTGCAAGTTAATTTTATTGTAGTTATGTAGGTAAATACATATTCCATATTTATTATTAAGGGTTACAAAAAAATATTGTAGACTTTTTTCTTTGATCACCATACCTTCGCCACTTGGTGAACCACAACACCTTAAAAAAAATTAGAAGTAGTCTGTACCCAGGAAAATTTGCCCACCCCAGACTTAAATTAAACTCAGAAGCGCAACAGCTCGTGGAATGGCCAAGGCCTTTTGTGACCTTGAGCCTCGGGCTCTGAGGTGCATGAGTCGATGTTCCGGTCAGGTTTTCAGTCTAACGTGAAACCCCCAATACTTAGTTATCAAGCAAACTTGGTATTCCTTTATTGACCCACCGAAGAGAAGAAAGAGCAAGGAATTTGAACCCCATACCTATACCGTAGAAGTATGATACGCTGCCAATCCGACATCACACTTAAATGTAACACAAGAGCTATTGGCAACGGATTTCGTTATTTTGATCCATGAGCAAGTGATGTTAGTTTTAGTTTGTTTAGCAATCTACCATATTAAGCCGATAAGCGAACTTTGAGCCCCGACAAATTTACTAGGCATTTCTTATGACTTCAGGATTCGAACCCATTACTTACCTGAAGTAACACCAGCTATTAGTGCAGGACCACAATCGCTGGATTACCATGACTTTGGTGGCCGCGGTAGCCAAGTGGTCAAAGTATCGGATTATGACAGGCATGTCATGAATTCGAGCCCAGTATCACTAAAGACCCGTCGTGTAGGGGAGCGATGTAAGTTAAATCTGTCCTCCCGTTGGTGTTGTGTGGTAGTTAGGAGAGGGGGTGCCAGCTCAGGTGTCGTCCTCGTCACTTGACCATGGTTCAAAATTACGAGGTCCGTCGCCAAAAGCCCTCGTGTAGCTTAATAGTGCGACGTTAATATTCACTCACTTACCATCACTTTGTAGTAAGTTCATCCATAGGACGATAATATTATGTGACATAGTCAAAGAATGCTTCTAATTTATATTTCCTCTTTTTGTAAGATTGTAATATATATTTTTAATTGAAGTGCGTTTTTTTTTTTTTTTTTTTTTTTGCTAAAAATAGCTTTATAAATAAATTTTTAAAAAACATACAAACAGAACAAAAAGAAAATGAAAAATTTGATTTGAGAGGTGCTTTTCAATGGTTTCATGCAATTAAAAGGTATCATTTCTTCATATAAATATTATTTTTGTAATAATATATCAATTTACAAGGTGGTATTGGATTCGTATCATTTTATGGAAACTATGTTATAAATTTTATTAAAGCTATTATTTTAAATAATCACTTATTAGATTACCGAATACCAACAGGGATCAATTAATTTTTCTTTAATTATTATCAACACCTTTACTCGTAAAAATTAATCTGTCTTTTAATTAAACTTCTAACAGAAAATTATATTTCCCGTTTAAAGTACTACAGTTAGCAGTTTTAATTAATGGGAAAATAGTTTTGAATCTGGAATTTATGTAATAGCAATTATATATAAAATGTGTTGATAGAAAAATCAAAGTAACTAATTTATTACTAATTAGAAGCAATAAACTGTTTATTATAATAATTTATAAATTTGAGTGAAAATTATTTGTTTTAAAACTTGTATATAATCTTTAAAAATATTTTTAAACTTTTTTTTATTATTGTTCGAACACACACACACATTATTTCATAGCCTTGTATTTATTATTTAAAATTTAATATTTCATTTATAATGGATTTGAAATTCGGAGATCTGTTTCATACAAGTATTTTAATATAATAATGAGATTTTAAATTTGTTTTATTCATTTTTCCTTTATTTTAAATAATTAACTTATTTTTTAATATGATACGGTATAATTAAAATATATTTTGAACGGTAGCATAAATTACATAATATTACTTGCTTATAATGACAATTATGGTTATTATTTTTGTTACATGGATATTAGGATTTCAAAAATTATATATACAGGGTGTCCCAAAACGACCGCATAAACTTTGCACAGCTAAACTCCTCGTTAGGAATACATAAAAACTGTCCGAAGAAGCGTTCCTGTACCATCCATTGTTTACGAGAAAAATACGAAAAACAAAGTATGAGGTCACTTCCGGTGCAAGAAAAAACACTTTATTGAGCATATCAACAGCAGTATATGCACAATTTAAGGCAGACGTTCAAAATATCCACCGTGCATGTCGAGGCAGGCTTGAGCACGCCGTGGAATGGCTATAATCACACGTCGCAGCATCGTGGGGTCCACCGAAGTTCAAGCAGCATGCAGACGAGCAAATAAGTCCATTTGTGTTGTCACTACGTCTCGATACACCAGTTCCTTGAGATGGCATGTCGCAGTAGTCGTAAGGCATGTTTCAAGGCATGTCGCAAGTACATGTCGCAGTAGACACGAACGGAATACATGGCCACCATACGAAGACTACCGGTAGCTGCAAAAGATGCAGCCTTTTAAATACCATTTCAACGGCGGCTTAACGTCATCCCACGGCGCGCACATGCATGACGCGACATGCGTGACGAACGTTTTAAACATTATCGTCTAGAAAGATATGCAAATATTGTTGTTGATAGGTCCAATAAAGTGTTTTTTCTTGCACCGGAAGTGACGTCATACTTTGTTTTTTCGTATTTTTCTCGTAAACTATGGATCGTACAAGAATGCTTCTTTGGGCAGTTTTTATGTACTCTCAACGAGGAATCTAGCTGTGCAGAGTTTATGCGGTCGTTTTGGGACACCCTGTATATACTCTACTTGTATACATTCAACTCTTTTTTACTCGTTCTTTTTTACAAGATTTTGAAATAATACGGTACACAGATTTAAAAAATCAATTTTAAAAAAAATGTACGCACATTTTTTTAGCACGAATTTTTAAAAAAAAAATTGGGCACTCATGCCCTTTGGATGAGAACAAATTTTTGACAGTTGATGATAATAAAGAAGTTGATATTTTCGAAGTCGAAGTTCAGCTATTAACAGAAGACTTGAAATTTGCTAAAGTATGGGGGGGGGGACAAAGTTTTACTACTCATGACTCTGACATACAGCGCGCATTAAAATTTCTACGTAATCTTGTGTATCTCTCTTATACAACCTTATGACAATAAAGTTCGGTGAATAAAGTCAGAACGGCTGATCTGGGAACACTGGAGCTGCACATGCGTAGTGGCAGTTGTTGACCATCGTAATGTTGCAGGCAGAAGCAGAATTCGTCAGCAAACACGTCTTTCCATTCTGTTCTCTATGTAAGCCGTTCATCGCACCATTGGCAACACAAGTGCCTGTGGTTTCCAATCAAAGGTAAACGAAGCAATGAACGCCTTGCGGACATTCCACTCTGCTGCAAACTGCGACGAATGTTACAAACGGACACCGAATGATGCGCAACAAACTAAATCTGTTGTGCTATAGTTCATGATGTGGCTCCTCGATCTATTACTGCCATGCACACAGTCCGTCTGTCATCACAGGCAGTGGTACAACGAGGTGGATGCGATCGGCCCCGTCGGTCCGTCGTTTCCTCCGGCATCCAGGGATAACAGATCCGCATCACAGTCGCTTGGTTTCGTCCAACACTTCTACTGATTTCTCTGAAGGATAATCTGCAATCACTATAGGCTACTATTCTTCTTCGGTCGAATTTAGAAACTTGTGGGGGGGGAGCTTGATGTCATTCACAAGGCATAGGTAAATAACTTACGCAAAAAACACGCACGAAAGAACAATTTCCGTACTTCAAATCGCCAATCTGTTCTCCACTTTAATAGCGCTTACGGGTGATGCTATGGTCACCCGTGATGTGCGTCTGCGCTTTAACGCTAATGATTTGCATATTTCATCTCCGCCAACGCATGTTGTAAATTTCACATGGTTTGCATACTTCCTTCAAGGTGTTGCACTTTGTGTGGCCAACACTGTAATATAAGTTTATGTTAATCAAATAAATATTATTAATCAAACTGGCAAGTTTATAAAATAAACCCATCTCTTTTTCATTCGATATTTTAATAGCGGCACTCACTCTGTGTTTGACGAGTAATACTCGTCATCGCTCATTTTCCATGATACACATAATTACGCGCTCTCAAACGGGGACACCATAGTTAACTGGTTAATACTTATTTTTAAAAATTCTGTATATGTATTAATCGTAAGTCCCGTAACTGTTATCACTTCGCGGTCCTTGCAATTTACAAATCAAGCAGAGAACTAGTCCAATTTCCAATTCAAGTAGAGAGAACGAGTCCAATTTCTTGAAAATATCCATCATGTGGAGTAAAAGGATACTCTCTTTAAATAGAAAAGTTTTAAAGCTTTCTTTTATTGATGTGTGGTGTAGAATTTACTGAGTGAGGTATTGTCTCTTTCCATTGGCAGTGATTGAAATGGAGATATTTTTCCGTTGCTTTTGAATGACGTGAATTTAAAAAGAAACAAAATAATAATCATAAATCTTTATAGATTAAAGATCGTTCATTAATTTTTTAAGTTTGATATTATTATACTTAAAATATTTTGTATAAATGATTACGATAAATTTAATTTTATCTTTCGAACATATAATAAGAATAAAACTCTCTAAAAACATTGAAAAGAAAAACTTTATTTTAATTTTTTTATCTCTTTTATCTATTTTTTTTATTATTTATTTATTTTATTTTTTTTTTGAAAAATTCATATTGAAAAACTAAAAGTTTATTTTAATCATTCAAATTATTGGAAAAACCATAATATACAACCCCTGGTAATAAAGTTCGGTGAATAGTCCTGTAACATTAATGTAGATGAAATATTAACGAAAGTTACCTTACTGTCCTTCAAAATAGTAAATCTCATAACTATGCACCCCACAGATCTGCTATACATGTCCTGGAAACTTTGCAAGAATTCTTCTTTTGGGGTGGAGTTCAAAAGCCTCGTCACATTTTGTTGGATGTCAGGAATACCATCAAATCTCTTTACTTTCGTAGCGAGTTTGAGTCGTGGGAATAGGAAGAAGTCTGGAGGATTGAGATCTGGTGATTATAATGGTAGATGTTCAATTTGCACCCTCCTTCCCCCTTTTTTTGCCGGGAACTGTTTGACAATATTAGCTGTGTGAGGGCGAGCATTGTCGTAAACAAAAAGAAAATCAGGAACTTTGTTGTGTTTACTAGGGTCGTATCCATGCGTAGACGTTTTATGAAACGGATCAAAATTTAAATGTACTTTGCAGCATTCATCGTCGTTCCCTCAGGTAGAAATTCCTTGTGGATAATGTTTTGACTATCAAAAAAGGTGATGAGTAGCATTTTTCTGCTTTGACCTTATTTTAACGTGATGATGGTGGAGAACGTCATTCCATCGTTTGCCATTTCGTTTCAGGGTCGTACATGAGCCACCAAGGCTTTAAGACACCAGGAAGTTTCTTTTGGTGTCTTGCAAGTTTAAAACAAAACTTTAAATTGATGTTTTGTTCGCTCATTTACCTGTTCTTGGTTAAGAACCAACGCACTAAACACTTTACAAAACGTCTCACACGGCATACAGACGACACTCAATTGAACAACGGTGGGGACAAATGGTCAACACCTGCCGCTACGTATGTGCTCCATTTTGTTTCGCTAATGTTGCTAGATCGGCCGTTCTGACTTCATTCACCGAGTTTTACTGTCATAAGTTGTATTTTCATGAATATATTAAACATAAAATTAATTTTACACTGAGAAAACGAGTTAGGAAATTCATTGTCTAAAAGAATTTAGAAATTTTGTATGCTTGAATTCTTGTATTTTTCGGTTAAACTTTTCCTATTTTAAAACTGAGAAATCTCCTTTCAAAAAGAGAGAGAGAGAGAGATTTTTTACAAAATCTTCTCTCATTCAGTAATAGTATATATATATATATATATATATATATATATATATATATATATTTCAATATCTTTTCTAAAGAGTTATATTTCCAAAGTTAGCGCATCCATCTCATTTCACGAATTACTTATAGGTTTTGAGGAACCTAGTTGTTTAAAAATGCATGGATAAGCTTTTAAATCAGATGTGCAAATACAGGGATTGTCTTTTTTAGCACAAGGGTAAAAAAAAAACGTCTTCACTTTCAAAAGATTCATGCATAAACACCTTTCGTGCTGTTTACATGTTATGCAATATTAATCTGCATAATAATATAAATTCCAAAATATTTGATTTAGGGCATTCAAATTAATTTAGGACATTATATTTGCTTATTCAAATGAAATTTTATCAATAATTGGATCAAAGTAATTTACATCAAAATGCAACATTCAAAAGTTACTAACAACAAAAAAGCACCGTCTCATTCATTCTACACAAAATTTAAAATTCTAGAATCAAAATGCTCTTTAAAATGAAAACTCTGCTAATAATAAAAGCTTTGATAAATTTTTGTGTTTCGTAAATCACAATTGAATATAATGACAGAAAACTTCATATTTAATGAAATTATTAACATTTTTATTTGCTTTACATCTTTGAAATTGTTTGCTTTGCATAATGTTCATGAAATTTTTTAAAAAATAGTTTACTTTAATTCCTTGAAGTTCATTGGCTGTTTTTTTTAAATTTCTCAATTTTTATTTATTTATTTATTTTACAAATTTATCGTCTGTAAGAAAATATAGGTTTTAGTAGAAAAGTAATTCACAAGAATAATGAAAGAAAAATTCACAAAAATAAAGAGAGAAAAGAAACCTACATACCGTTTTTTTTTCAATTAATTTAGCATTCAACATGTTATTTATGGAAGAAATTTGTCAAATATATGTCCGAGTTTTACTGATAAAAAATGATTGCACTTCTTAAGAAAAATAACCAGTGATCAAGGAAAAGGTATACATCAATCATCTTTAAAAATAAATACATTACTTTGTGCAATTAATATAAATACCAAATGAGTAACACCAGAAATCATAAATGTTTTATGACTCAAAAACTTTATATCCAATTGGTTTGTTAACATTTTGGATGTAATCCAAATAATGTATTAATGTAAAATATTTGTTTAGTTAAGATTGGTATTAGTATGAAGTATAATATTCTTAGAGCAATATCCTATTATTTCAAATATGTTTCGAATGAAATGTCTCTTCAAGATTTTTTTGGACAAATTTAAATACAGTGACTGCAAATTTGAATACTTTCATTGTGTAAAAAAGATTTTTTTTCTATCATTTCCATCAATGACTTTCTATATCAAAATAATCAATATTTAATCCTTTATAATTTGTTTTTTAACTGCAGAAATTTTCAATATATTTTATTGTATTTTTTCGATGATATGAATGACAATTTAGTGTGTGT
>BMAO01006082.1:0-28847 GCA_019973975.1 Trichonephila clavata | reverse complement strand
ATATTTGGACGGTTTATGAAATTGTAACTCCCTATGTCTACTCTCGGACCCGGCTAAAGGTGCGGGAGGAAGTTAAGGTCGACTCGACATGGTACTTTTTAATTATTTATTCAGAACATTGATTAACACAGACAAAATTCAAATAACCAATTAGGTTGAGATGTTTCCCAGTAAAGAACAGGGTTTTGCAACCAGAGTCACGAGTTCGGAGAATACTTCTAATCAATTGATCCACCTTTTATGATTCAATCTTCTACTTTAATATATGGTTTACACTGTAGCTATGAGACTAATTGTCACTTTAATCTCTTTAACAATTTTAAGCTCGAAAAGCGCTATCAATATGACTAATACCTGATCTGTAGATATCCTTCCTCTTCTACTTCTTAATATTTCAATCTCCTGGCAACTTCAATTAAACATCAATTCTCCTCTGTCCATCTATCTATCTCTCTTACCAGCAAGCAAACCTATACTATATATATAATAAACCTAATCTGCATATCACAGTTTCTTCTTCATAAAGGGTTGTTGATATCCATTGCCCAAATATTTCCCAAGAGAGTTAATTGAAGGACGCGTATAGATCCGTCACAAAAGCACGTAATTTTTTAGAGTGAAAATCAATCATATACTTATTATACACTGCTGGCCACCGTAAATGCAACACCCTGAAGGAAGCACGCAAATAACATGAAATTTACAACATGCATTAGCGGAGGTGAGATATGCAAATGATTAGAATTTCAGCGCAGACACACATCACGCACGCCTGTGGCGCCACCTCAAAGCGTTATTTAAGGCTTGGAGATTTCGACGATTTCAAGTTAGGCAATTGTGTTTTTCTTGTGGTTTTTTCAAAAAAACGATCAGTTATGTCTCGTAGAAAACAGCGATCAGCTTTTGATCAAGTATCCGAGTTTGACAGAGGAAGGATAGTGGCCTACCGAGATAATGGATTATCTTTCAGGAAAATCGGTAGTCGTGTTGGACGAAACCAACAACTGTAATGCGGTTATGTGGCCGTTGGATGCTGGGGGGTACGACGGACCAATGTAGTCGATCGCATCCACCTCAGTGCACCACTTTACGTGAGGACAGGCAAATTGTGCGCATGGCAGTGATGGATAGCTCAGTCACATCACGAACCATAGTACAGCACATTGAGTCTGTAACGCATCCTTCAGTGTCTGTGCGTATCATTTGACGCCGTTTACAGCAGATTGGTCTGTCTGCAAGAAGTCCATTGCTTGGTCTACCCTTGACGCAGAACCACAGACGTCTCCGCCGCCAATGATGAAATGAAAGAAGGATGTGGGTGGCAGAATGAAATCAAGTTGTCTTTACTGACGAGTCACGCATCTGTCTGCAACACCACGATGTTTGGATTCGAGTCTGGAGACACCGTGGAGAGATGATGTTGAACAGCTGCGTTATGCACCGCCACACTGGTTCTGCACCGGGTATTATGGCATGGGGTGGTATTGGATATCACTCTCGCACTCCTCTAGTACGCATTGCTGGTACTTTAAACAGCCAGCGCTACATCTCCGAAGTGTTGGAGCCAGTTGTCCTTCCTTACCTTTAGGGCTTGGCCACAGCCAAATTTCAACAGGATAATGCGCTACCACACGTGGCACGCATTTTCCAAAGGTTCTTTGTCAATCACCAGATTGAATTGCTTCCCTGGCCGGCTCGCTCTCCGGAACTTTCGCCGACAGAAAATATATGTTCCATGGTTGCTCAACGATTAACCCAGATTACACCCCCAGCTGCCACACCAGATCAACTTTGGCAACGTGAGGAAGCTGCTTGGTCTGCTGTACCCCAAGGACACATACAAAGTCTCTTTGAATCAATGCCGAGGCGTGTGGCAGCGGTGATCTCCAACAATGGCGGCTACTCTGTCTACTGTTTCTGGCAGGAACCACACTGCACAGAACTCTATAAATTTAATCATTTGATACTTGGTCAACATGTTATCTACAAAATAAATTTTGTTGTGCTATCTCTTGTCTTTCTTGGTGTTGCATTTACGGTGGCCAGCAGTGTATTACTTGAAAGCAATGCTTGCATCTTCCTTTTCGATAATACAAAAAAAATATTACTTTGTTTGAAACAATACATGAATACTTATATAAACACAGAATCTTTGTAAAACATAACAATTATTCAGCATTTTTTGGAAAGATATATCAGGGACCATTTAAGGTCTATGCATACTAGCCGCTACCCAAACGCTTCTCTGGGTATTTTATGATGTATGATCATATATTATTTATAAATAATTGATGCTTAAGTCTTAGCATTACAGCCCAACATTGTATTGAATTGTACATCTATCTATCGTACAGCCATAGGACATTGTGTATTGAAAAACATTCTTACAGCCCAACTATCTTAATTAATAAATTATAGTTTAAAAAAACTAAAACACACACCCTTTTATAGTTAATCGAACTAAGTTGTAACAATCTTTTTTCGCCAATTCTAGAATTAGTCGCCAAATCTGGAAATGAGATCTGAAATTAGTCGCCAGATGCGGGATTGGTTCCGAAAATATGAAATCGTTAATCCTGATGATATTGAATCAGGATAATGGAACAAAATTATTAAATTATTGTATTGTCATCGACCCTGGACAAGTGAGCAAAATTTCGAATTAATCTGACCTTTTAATGTGGGTAAAAATTGAATTCAAAATTTTCGTTACATACAAGTGAAGCTCATAAAAGGGTGCTAAAAAAACAGGATTTGAATGTCTAAAATGGAAATATAGTTATCTTTTATGTTCCCGTAACCCCTCTCCCTCCAAAGTCGGATTTTCGTAAAACTCATTTTAGCGGATCTCAACTTAACAAAATAAACATACTTACCAAATTTCAAGTCGATAGGTTTAGAGGCTCATAAGCGAAACCCTTAATCTCTTGCAACTCATCGGAGTCTGTTTCAGCGAAACCCTAGGAGGGACCTTGTAATTTTGAACCTCGATCGTGTGACGAGAAAGACATCTGACTGCAGGTAGTTCTCTCTCCAAACTACCATACCACGCCACCATAAACATTTTGAGCATCGACGAAATAAAAGTTCATCAACAACTCCACCTGGTGGGTCTTTCGTGGAACTAGGGATCGTGCTCAGGATACACGGACCACAATTTCAAGACAATAACCAGTAGATTAATGCAGACACAAATACAAATAAAAAAAACAGAATATTTTTTTAAAGTTAACTATTAAAGAAGAAATTTATATGCCTAATGTTATTTTCTTCCTCTGATTAAAGAACTAAAAAACTGAATTAAGATATTATTTAAAAAATGGTGCTATTTAAGTATAAAAAATAACAACTGAAAATACTCCAGCTTTGTTTATATAAAGTTCTGAATTCAAAAGATACATTAATTTTAAAATAACACGAAAATTGAGAACGTAGTAATGATGGAAGTTATATTTCTATGCATATGCCAATGAATAGACATATAAACAACAGCAAAAAATTGTAATACGAGCATAAATAATATATGGGTTAAAATTTTCAACGTGATTTCATTTAACAAGCTTTCATGATTTTTAATATAAATAAATAATTTATTAGGGTAGTTTTAGTCAACATCAAAATTTTCTATAAGAATAATATATATTTAACTATTAACTAAAGTTTAACTATAATTTTAAACAGTATTAAGGTAACTTTTTTTACAATAATTATATAGGAAGAACTATAAAATGAGGTTATATTGGAAGTTTTAGCAGAAATAAACATAAAGGCAATTTAATATTCTGAATCCTCAGGTAATACATTAACATGTCATAGATTTCTTGATAAACAGATTACTTGTATTACAGAAACAAAAGCTTTACAAGTAATAAATTATCAAATGCATTTTGTGTAAAAACGTTTTTGTGGAAGAAAGATAAATCTAAATTGGTTGCATGATTTTAATGCATTGAAAGATATTGCAAAAATGCAAATATTAAAAGCATTGTCTAATTTTGCAAACTTATTATTGTTTTCATCGAATAAATGTTTTATTTTTGGTAGTTATTCTATGATTATGCCATGTGAAGAACTAAGAGTTTCTGTTCTAAAATTTGGTTATTATAATAGTAAACATGATAAAGCAGACCCAAAACAAACGTTCTGAAAACTACAAAACCACTTTGTGTGATCTCTCTCTCTTTCTCAGAAGGTAATTTCAATATTAGATCAATGCTTTTAATGTATATAAAAAAGGAGTTCTGGAAGTAAGTTTAATCAAAAAGTTTCACACGGAAACTTTACTTGCCCCTTCCTTAAAAAATTACATCATGGTATCATGAACTATTGAACACTTTGCACTATTTTTTGACATAGTCGACACTCACATGTAGACATTAGTTCAGTGGCGTAAAGGAGAACATTTGCCCCCCCCCTGCAAAGTAGTATTTTTGGCCCTCAAGTTGGATTTTACAAAAGGTAGGTACTTGGGGCAGCTAGGCTTTGGGCCCCCTGCGATGCGGAGGTGTACGTTACGCCACTGCATTTGTCTTAGCTTGCAATCATTTTAAAATAAACCATTCTAGTAAAACTCGGTACTTTTCGATGCAAGTAATTGTCGCACTCCTGCTTCTGCTCAGCACTGATTTGTAAGTACGGTCGACTCTAGATAATTCAAAGTAGGAGGGACCAATGAAAAACTTCGAATTGTCAAGAGTTTGAACTATTAAGAGAGTAGGAAAAAAAAAACAACTCCCAAAATACACGAAAAGAAATTTTTTCCTAACACATTTAACTTTGAAACTATATAATAAAACAACAATTGTACATAGTATGTATAAAATTATTTTAAAGTATTTTTAAAAATAACATATTATGCAGTATAAATATTATACAGAAGTTAAAAGTCCTGAATAAAAAGAATATGTTCAGAAACAATCTTATGCATCTCTTCTTCACAATAGCGGACCATCCTTTCTGAACACATGTGTAACAACGCCACGTGTCAAACGAAAGTTATGGTAGGCTGGCAACAGGTACGGTTGGTCTATTGTCCACTTGAAGGAGGAAAGAAATAAAAATGTCTTTTCGTTTGAGGAACCGGAAAACACTAAGAAAGGGTAGCAGCCAGATAGTCATCAAAGGGGAGACACGCGGAGACAATACAGCGCAAAACTTGTTGGCTACACGACTGTACATGATAGTGAGTGTTCGAATTGTCGAGAGTTTTATAAGATAACTTCGAATTATCACGTGTTGTAGTCTGGCCAGACTACTTCGAAATATTGAGTGTACCAAAATGTATTGTCTTATTTCAAAATATCAAGAGTTTTTCTAGTGACAGAGCATACTTCGAATTATCAAGAGGATCGGATTTTAGAAGGTTTGAATTATCGAGAGTCGACTGTATGTGGTGCATCTATGTCTATGAAGGCTGTGGTATTTTCAGCAGAAACTCATTTCTTTCGGTATACTTTTTTCATTCTCTTATTTTTTCGTAACCTAAAACATAATAGAACATGTGATGGACCTAAGCGCGAGCAATGCGCAGTGTGGAAGTTACTTTGACTCTACTATACACCTGTCTGCTAACACTTTGCCATATGCCAGAGGTGGAGAGCCCACGGCCTTAAGGCCGCCTGCGGCCTCCGTGAGTTTGTTGTGCAGCCATCATAACAGCTAGTATTTGTATCAATTAATATTTAATTATATTCATTGTACTACAATTTTCAAATCAATGGAATTAAAAAAAGAATAGCATAAATGCATATATGTTTCAATGGCTACTCATGGAAATGGCCAATTGTACATTTCAAATGTTAGAACGCCACCTACTGCATCACGGCAACACTACTAGAGATGTTATATGATCTCTACACAAAAACTACTTTCTTACTATTATTCTTATGACTGATACCATGTATGTTAAAAGTATTTTTTAGCATGAAAGGTATTTAAATATTAATGAAATTTTTTAATAGAAATTTCTGTTGACTGAGATAACAATTATGTACTAAAAAGACGCTTGTGGCTTATCTTATGTAAATTTGGTAATGTACTGGTAAAAGGCTCGTTTCGTATTGCTAGTGGCCATTGTAAAAATCTAATTGTTTTACTTATTCTCTGGTTTTACTAGTACTTTTGTGTTATTGTATCTGTAGCAAGAATAGACTTTCATAAATAAATTATCTAATATTCGTTTCCTATGTGAATGCAAAAATATTCTATATTGTAACTTTTTCTTGTCAAATAATAAATAAGAATTCATTTTTTTTGTAATATTGTTATCAATTGCACCAAATTGTTAAAATTGCACAAAAACTATAACAATTTCATAAAAGTCGCATTTATAGGTACATCAATCTGTGTGGCCTCCTTTATTACTACCTAATTTACATGTGACCTCTAATGGTAAGAAAGTTCTCACCTTTGCCAAATGCTCTATTTATGCTGCTTTAATTTGTGGATGTGGAGAGACATCGACTTCGACTTTTATCCCAATATTCTACCTTCCTGCATTGAACATGTAAAACCAGCAACTAACTCTTTGACGAAACATGGACTTTTCACAATACGCGGTCTGTAGGAATCCATGGATAACGCACTCAATACTTATTCATACTGGATAACAGCATGCTCTTCCATTGGTGACATCGTTGTCAGTACATGTCCACTGGCCAACATGATTTGTACTCAAAAATCTCAGGCATGCCGGATTGCTGCGACTCTCTCTTCTTTGGCATTCTGCGCATGCGTCATTACTCCTACGTTAACAGTACTTCCGTCGTTTAATCAGAAAGTAATATATTTTCTTATGGTAATCTGGTGTACTATCGCATCTTTCAAACAATGACGAAACTTGTGACGGATCTGTACGCGACCTTCTCATTAATCCTCTTGGGGAAACTTTGGGGCTAGCATTCGCGTTAATTCACAACCATCCCTTTCAAGAAGAAACCCTGATATGGAGATTAGTTTGACTATATAAAGTCAAGGTTTTGTTATTGTAAGATAGAAGTTGCGGAGGAACTGTTGTGGCGATACGTAGGTGAGATTTAATTCAATTTCATGAGTTTAGAACGGAGTTTGCCACTATACTAGATTAGTGGATTGAGAATTTATAATTTAAGATAGATTATGTTAAATTAAACTGATTACATGCGCTTGTTCACTTAGAGTTCAATGCCTTCGTTATATCACTCCTAGGGCCTCCTCTTATAGTTTAACTTGTGGTTGATTAGTGTGCTTGAGTAGTAATAAAATAAAAATTATTATGGAAGTTTCTGGTCACATGCTCCCCCACACACACAAACACACCCTTAGGTAGGCAGGACGGTGAGGGAGCGACTTCAAATGGAAGTCGCTCATAAACGTACTTTCTAAATGTCTCATATATGCACACACAGCTATGTTTTTAATCATTTTTCTATCTCTAACATACATTTCGAATTTAAAAATAAAACTTTTACCTCCCTTTTACACTGATTTACTATAGCAACAAAAATCTGCAATAAAAATACAAAATAATAGACTTTGAAAGAGTTATATCTTTGTACGAATATATATTCACGAAAAATAGCAAGCAAATAACTTCATCGCACTGGACGCTAAGGATTTACAGCAATCCCGTTAAAACATCCACGGAGTACATGACACGTTATTGAAAAACGTAAAACAAATTTAAAACTTTTCTTCTCTCTGTATACAGCAAAGCTTTCTTCCTGTAACAAATTCAAAACACTAAATTTCGGGTCCAAGTCTACATGAACCAGCGAAAGATGTTTTTATCAAATTCCATTCGGTTAAGAGACCAGCCATCCATTTTGTGGGATTATAAGAAATATCTCTGCAACTGCTACCAGTATAGAGTTCTTCCTTAAACAACTCCTTTTGATTTATATCCTTTCAAAATCCATGCTTCATAGGGTGGAGTTGACCTGTCATTTGTAGAAAGAGAGGGTATTTGTCTCGTAGGAATTTATACCAAGTGTCTATAATACCGCTGGATTTTTGGATGGCAGATTCTTTAGAACATAATATGTTACCCTCTTTCACTATTATACCGGGTAAAATACTGGAGCTTTAAGATCTCAGCGTGCATTTTTATTATTACTCAAGGGGAATAGACGGAAAAGTTCAAAAAAGCAACTGTTAAGAAAATCGTATTTATGAATATGGAAAGTAAGAATATAATTTTTTAAGGTATCCGACTACTTGCGAAACCTTTTTTTTTAAAAAATGGAGATATGGGAATTTTTGTTGTTGTTTATAGATTTGTTTTGTACATTTTAAGCAAAATATGCTAAAATTAAAAAGTGAAAAAGAAATTATTTTTACTAAAATGGGAAAAATTGGGTAAACATTTACAAAAAATAACATAAACGCAGCCCATTCTGTACCAAAAGTTTCTGAACAAATTTTGAATTTTTCAATTCTCTTTGATGTGTTGCTAAGTTATTAATTTTTAAAATGACCTTCAGGATAAGAGATACTTTAATTTTTACAAAACCTACAGCACTTTATCTTTGTTATTACATGAAATTGCTTAAAAAACAGTGTTTATATTCCCATAAGGGACTGTAAATTTTGTAATAAATCGGTGATTGATAAATCTGAAGGTTAAAACACTTCTACTATTATACAGAACATACACAAAAACGTTCAGTTAATTATTTTCAAAACTATTTTAGCAACCACTGGCCGCGTTTGAGCATTTTTTTAAAAAAAACAACACATTTCGAGTAAAACGTGTTTCAAAGTATGACATCTTACTTAAAGTAATGGCATCTTCTTTTACTGTAATTTTCGTTCTAGTAAACGGGAAATAATAAACTTGGTATTTTCATAAAGCTAATAACATTGCCTATAAAAATAATTAAAAAAAGTTAATTTTAAAAAAAATCACAATTTTTGTTTAGTCAGATACCTGAAATGCTGCTACCTTGCTCAAAATTTCAGCTCATGGTTTGATTTATAAATTTATTAGATGCACATAGTACTAAAGGCTATACATTTGATGTTTCTAAAACGAAACTACTTTAAAAATATCATTATGTCGTAAAGACATATTTATAATTAATTTTACATCAGCCTTTAAATTTTATTTAAAGAATTTGCACTTAACTTCAAATGCAACCTGAAAATCCATTTTGCAGTTAATGTTTCATCATATTTTAAAAAGAAAAATAGTTTTAATTGCATTAATTTTGAAATATGTAACAAATTTGTCAAATTTTAAAAAATTATTTTCTTGTTGTTAAGTGAAACTGAGTTTAGCTTAATTATAATGAAAATTCAAATGTCTTCTTAAGATTGCAGGAGATGAAACTGATTCTAAGTATTTAAAAAAATAATGAATGTGTAAAAACGTTCTCCCACGTAAAAGTACTTCATAAGTAATACTTATTCTATCCTATACAAAGTATTATATACCTTATTTCTGTTTAAGCCAATCAATTTTTCCAGTATAAAAGGTACTTTATATTTTGCCTCTGCAATGGAAAGCTAAGTGAATCTTTAACTTAATACCTTGGAATGAAAAAATACATAATTTTAAAAGTTTTGAAATTTTAAGGAAATTTATTATAAAAGGATGTGTATACTCTAAATATACGAATGAGTATAAATATTAAGTAATTTTTTACGGCGAAATATAAGACGCAGTTTGGCTCTTGCATGTTAGGAGAAGATTGTTTGGGCACTCAAGCTTCAATAATCACCTTTTTTTGCTTGCTAAATATGATGAAATCATTTTCTCAGATAGGACATTGTAAATTGTGACAAAAGAAAAATTATCCACCCATCTTAATAGATGTTTAACTGGTTTTTACCCTTATATATTAAAGTGGCTACATTTGTTGTCGATATAAAATTGAGCGTTTAGGTTTAATATATTTAACATATTTAAGTACTTTTACATTAAAATCATTTTCTGAATATTCGTACTTTATTACATTTGTAAACTTGTGATTTTTTTTAAAATTACAATTTACATTATAGTTGCTTGAACGTCATAACTATTCCCATTTGGTCGATATGTAACCGCAACATAGTTTTTAGTCATGTGAGGACTACGAAAAAACAAGAAAATTGTACTGAAGATTTTCTGATTATAAAGCAAAAATCAATCTATGAGCATATGATTTATTTCGAGTATATTTTTAGAGAATATATAAAACCCATTTTAGATTTTAAAAAAAGAAAGATTGAAAATAACGCGCCTTTATCTTCATTGCTTGACAATTGTGTAAAATAAATAAATACATAAATAAATAATAATTGGCATTAAACATTATATTCATCCCTTTTTCAGAATTCTTATACATTTGAAGAGTTTACACATGGGTGAGGAAGAGCAACTGTAAAATTGTTACAAACCAATATGTTGACAGTGACCTCTGTTGGAAAATTCCAGAAACCGGCAGTCGAGAGGGTGCTATCGAGACATGAACGTCGAGTAGAACCTATGTCCCCTTGTTGTAATGTTAAATATGGTAGTTACCAAAATTGCCTTTTTGTAGCTCTAAACTTTAATGTTTGTCATTGTATATAGATGTAGTATTAAACACTTCAAACAAAGATGTTTGGCGCCCGACCACTTGCCACAAAATAAAATTTGGAAATTCGAATGTTTACAGTACCAGAATATGCAAACATAGATTGTAGATTGTTTTCTCTTCACTTTCATTGTTGGGGAACTAGTTTCTACATTATATATAAGCCAATCCTTTTTATTTGTTGTTGTTGTCGTGTATTTTTACCCTGGAATACATATGAAAGAGAAGAACAGAAACATAGAATACAAACAGAAGAATATAGACATTTATTACAAACGATGATCCCAGCATATAACAGAAGAGGTGCGCTGCTTTCCATTCGAGGCGAAAGTCCGACTTCTTTTCCCGAAGAAGATACATCCATGCTTTATTCGAGATTCGAACCTGAGCCTACTCGGTTACATACCGAGGGTCATATCCCCCATACTAGCTGGGTGGCAATCCTTTTCATTTCTACATATTAAATTATTCCATTTCGTTATTTCTGGTATTTCAGAACAATTTCCTTTGACTCAATTATGTATACAATCATATTTATATAGAAAGGAAATCATCAGAAATGTATTGATTACTTTTAATAGAAAGAAATATAAATCAATTATCAAATTATGAGTTAAATTATCATTATTTAATAATAAGACTAATTTGCTACGCTTTAAGACGTATCAGGACCCTTAACAAATATCCGTGCACTCGAAAAAAACATCCTTCTTTAAACCAATGTAACTTAGCAATAAAACAAAATAATCATTTGAAATTTTTACCACATGATAATCATATATATTTACATTATATCTCAAAATTTTAGAAAATTTGAAAAAAAAATTAAAAATTTATAAAGAAATATAAATGGGACAATTTTTCAAAAATATGAAAATCAGTATTTTACACCGCGCAGGATTCTGAAGTACAAAATTGATCAAAATTTACAAAATTATTTTTACTCGGTATAAAAAGGTTCACTTTCGAAGTTATACTAGTTTTTATGAAATGTAGAGGAAAAAAATATTTTTTAAATACAATTCTAACGAAAATTTTAAAATTTTAAGAAAAAAAAAACAAATTTAAATTCAAATAAAAAAATTATTAATTTTTCTGAGAAATCCTGCGCGCAAGCTAAAATTTGTTGTTTTGAGAAAAATGAACTTAAAGATAAGAAAGAGAAAGGGTTTTTGTTTATGTTTCACTAGTTATTTCTCAATAACTTCGGAAGTTTTTACAGTATCAATAGCATTTTGGTATCAAAATGCTCAGAAATGTTGAGGATTTAGCATACACTTTTTCAAAAAATTGAAAAATTTGCAATTTAAGAGTCCTTAGACACCTTAATGAGAGGTAACTTATTGTTAACTTTTTAAATAAAAAGTTAATTAAGCTCATTTTTATTCTATTTTTGTAAAAGATATTCTAAATGCAAATTCAGTTCTTTATATGAGTATATTTTTTTTAAAAAAGAAGTTAATCATTTTGAATTCAAAATCACGAGAAATGAAAAAAATTCTATCAAACTATGATCAAAGTAGACTGCAAAGGCAAAACTAAAACTGTTTAAAATTTTATTTAGATCGTACGTTTAATGAGTACTACCACATTGAATGAACAGAATTAAACAGATTACTTTTTATAGGAAAGAGACAGTAAAAGCGCTAAAAGGAGAAAAATTAATGACTTGTTCTAAATTTTATGCTTGGAACGTTTTTTACCGCGAAGTACAGGTTTCAGGTCATTAAACTAAAGATTGTGCAACTGGGGTCTTTTTCTCCCTTCATTTTACTGAAGATTCATTTTCGTAATTTAAACGTTAATCTTCTGAACGAAAAGTTTTATTTTAATCGAATTCGAAGGAATGGAAGGTGATAACTTCAGAAACATTCGAAACGGTTCGAATTTGCTTCTTTTGCTCTGCTGTCGTCGACATTAGTGCACGTTATTAATGATGAAAGTAGAACTTTTCTTTTACAAAAATTGCATTATTCTCTTAAATAAAATTATAGATTTTTGAAAACAAGTTGGTGTATATATATATATTTAATACATATCTAACTATATTAATTATTCACAGAACTTAAAAAGGAAAAATATCTAGTAACTTTTGTATCAATAGAAACTTACTTAATACATTATACTCAAAAAATAAAAGCAAATACAGAAATAAAAACTAGATTGATATAAGACTAAAAAGGCTGAAAAATCAATATTCTCCAATTTGATAAACAACAAATGCTAAATATTAAATACAAGTAACATACAGAAAGATTGAAAAATGGAAGTGTTACTTTATTGAAACAATGTATATTGGAAATAAAATTAAAAAGAGTCCTTTACAAACTAAAGTGTAACATCAAATTTGAAACCAATAGATAGACTAATGTAAGAAATATATTTCCAGGTACATACCTTAATATAAAAATGTGTACTCTATACTTGGAACTACATAAAAATATAATACATACAACTTTACTACTGAATCTATCGTTTATTTTGACTAAAACTGTCTTGTTACATTTCTACTTATTGTTAGATTTATACACTCTCGTGGCTAGTCCTGAGTGGGCCCTGAATCAAAATTCCTTGGGGGCCCTTTTGGCGGACCCTTACCATTTTAGGATTGTTTTGATTGCACATATTGGGGTCCCTTTAGCTTGGGATCCCGTATCATTGATACGGTGGTAACTTAGTATATATGTAACGTTTAGAGCTATAGTAACTTTAGATGGTGCTTAAGTACTATCGTAACAATGCCAACATTCAAGAAAACTCGCCAGGTTGCCAACCCTGATTTCACATGTATTATACGTGCTAAATTCGCTACCATGTGCTTAGTTTCATATAATGTCGCCAATACGGTTGCGGTAATACGTAAATACCTCTTTAATCTACACCAATGGTGTCAAACTCAAAGGCTAACTTGTGCCAAACAAACAAGGTTTAACTTCATGCGGGCCAGAAAAAAATGGATATTCATAGAAGCGTAAGTTTATTTTGAATAATACAATATAATAAACATAAGTAAAAAAGAACAAGAAAAATTTAATATTTACGTCCTGATACTTGATTGACATCTTTTCTTTACTACTATCTTTCCTATTTTAGTAAAAAATTTAATATTTTGTTACATATTATTGTGTGCCATATACCGATTGGGCCGCAAAAATGTTCGTTTGGGGCCACATGCAGCCCGCGGGCCATGAGTTTGACACCCCTGATCAATATTAAACAATTTAATGTAACTTAATTTAATTCAATACATGCAGAAAAATATATATGTATATTATTTTTTAAATTAATTTTACTATTCTGAAATAAAACTAATTTAAAAACAGAGAGTATTGAATTATATTTGAAAAAATCACCATAGCCTAAATTCAATTGGAACTGCTTTTTATCAGAGATGATTTGTTTTATATAATATATTTTTGTTTATATTTGGTACAGATAGTAAAATTAACAATTTAACAAAGCTGGGGAAATGATATTAATAAAATTAAATGATAAGATATATAGAATATTATTTCAACAAAGTGCTTGAAAATAATAATTTGTTTTGCACAATTTTCTAAGGGATGGATAGATTTAACTCTTTCAATTATACTCGTAATAAATTCGAAAATGTTGAAAATCGTATAAAAATATAAGTAAACATTAAAATATTTAACATAAAAAAATATCAAGATTTTTTTTATCAATTGAAAACTTAGATTCATACCAGATTATAAATCCATTTTTCAGTTTTTCATACATTTGATCGAGAGACAACTCTTTTCGAAGAAAACTTTACAAAATATGGATTTTTACCTGAAAAGAATAAAATATATATCATGACATCTCAATATATTGGAATAGGAAATACGTAAAAAATTATATAATTACGACAAAAAAATTTCCAATTTAAAATTTATATATTTAGTTAAATGTAACTGCTATTTTTCCCTAGGGCGTCACTGATAAAACATCAAAGATGAATAAGAGCAAAATTTATTTTGTTTTCTCACTAAGGTGGGAAGTAATAGAATTAAAAATTCGCAAAATTGAAAAAATAATTTGCAATTTTAAAAAGTGGAAATATAAAATCGAATCTAAAAAAAAATTGACTTTCTTTCAATTCGATTAATTGAATTTAGCATTTTATCTCACGAAAAAAGAATGAGATAATAGCCTGTAAAATTAAAGAAAATTCGTTTCGAAATTTCATTTTAAAAGTTCTCCAACGTAGAAAATTTATTATAGTAAAAACACCAAACATAAAAATGTGAATGAATATATCAAAGCGAATGTTGAAATTTCCAGAAGAAAAATATTAAATTCAATTTTAAAAAATGAAACGTATCCTTTAGCACATTGAAAAAGAAAACTAAATATAGCATATAAAATATAACATAAGTGAATCCTTTTAATATTTGACGTTTTTTAACTCTTTTAAATCAAAATATTTTACAAGGATATTCGCATGTTTACATTGTCCGTTATTAATGTATAGCAAATATTATCAACGTCTATAGCTTATAGCAAATATTACCATATGCGTGCGAATGTATTTGTATGTGTGTGTGACAACAATTTTCAATAAAGTTAGCAAAGTATATTAATACATTTAATTATTAATGGATTCCAAAATCATTTAATCACCACACTTACTAATAAATCTGTTTATAAATGGACATGGTAAACGTCTTTGCATTAATCATAAAACATGTAAATCTTCAAAATTTCTTAGAACTCATTACTTAGACTTTTACATCGGAAACACAGTTATCACTTTTTAATACTTAATTTGGAGTTGCAGTTAACAGTTATGCTTATGAATGCCAAATGCATCTAAATAATGTTTTCTTTATATATAGTTTTAGAGATACCCGCTCTGAGAAGATAAATTTATTGGAAAATTCCTCTATTAAGAATGTATATTCGAATTCATTTCGTTTTATTAATATACTTCTTGATTACTTGCATCAATGAATAAACTCAGTTTTCATGAATTCATTCAATACTTTCTGTGGAATTGAGAAATTTATTAACACGTTCGTTTTAATAATTAAAATATATTATTAGGTTGTTTGAATACACTTATCATGTCTGATATTTTTTTTAAAGTTTAGAATTTAATCATTTAAGGGCAAGGATCAGTATTAACTATGTATTTTATATTCTCATATCGAATATTTAATTACATAGTTCTATGATTATTATTATTACTATTTATGGAATCTTATTCTTTCTCTATTTTCTCTTCCATGCAGCTCAGTGGTATAGGCAAATATAGGGGAAGGTTGGCTATGTTTAACACTACGATCTTAATTCCTAAGGCTAAACATTTGCTACCATACTACTGAAGCCAGCTTATTTTTGACCTATATACTGTCTAGTCATATTTCTATAAATAGAAGTTCTATAATTCCTATAAATTGCTTTGCTTTATTAGATTTCTAGCTATTTAGTATATATATTTACAGCGTGTCCCAGAATGTCATGTACAAACTTGGCGGGGAGGCAGAGAATATCGTGAGGAGCCATAATTACATAGGAAGTGATAAGTGGCGCTGTACGTGAGTTCGCAAGGTCGGAACGTGTGGTTTCCTCATTTCAGACATGGACAGAGGGCGTTGAACATGAATCGTTATACGAACAATAAATTGGCGGGTATCCACTTCGTCTACGACATAGCCAACGGAAATGGACGTACTGCTGTTCGGTTGTATGGGGACAGATATCCAAAGAGGCTTCAACCGAATCACCAAACGTTCACTCGGTTGCATCAGAACCTGGCTGACCCTGGATCTTCCAGAGCCACGATTACGACACGCCCGTCAATTCTGAAATGGACCTGGTGGCATGAATATCCATGGCTGCTGCTACGATCTGAGAAACACCCAGTATTTTCGAACATGTCCAACAATCCATGTCGCGTCGGTGTCGTGCGTAGATACATGCCAATGGCAGCAATTTCAAACACTTCATGGGATGCTTTAATATCATACTTTGAATTGGGCATTGTTTTTTGTTTTCGTAATAAAGCATTTTACACTACATACCGCAATGTGGTCTTACGGTCTTTTTATCTCTTTATCTCGTTAGGATTACGTTTGCGTCTATGCTTTCCTATGTAGTTATGGTTCCTCAGAATGTTTTCTACCTCTCCTCCAAGTTTGTACACGGCATTCGGAGACACACACACACACACACTCTCTCTATATATGTATATGTAACATTTTATCATCAGCGCGTAATTGTATTTGTTTTATATACAGAAAACCATATAAATAAAAGATAGTGAGAAAAAAAACTAATCGAAGAAAAGCAATCTATCCAAACTCGAAACATATTTAAACACCATGATTTTCATTGATTTTTTTCATGATTGAAGCAGAAAAAAAATTATAAATTATGTGATTATCATGATGATAGTATTAAGTATGATTAGTTTATCTAATATAGGAGAAGTAGAAAACTATCAACTAAATATATCAACTAACTGATTACAAGACAGAATCATAATAAAACCAAACTGGTGTATTGTAAGAACCAATTTGAACTATTGTCAGTGTCTTTTCGGATATATTTTATTTCCTCATCGTTCTTAAAACCTTGCAAGATGGTAAACGATTATTTAAAAAAAAGGGTCTGCGCTCGGCGATTAATTAATTTTATATTAAATTTCTATTTCAGAAGGATTTTTCAGAATCCTAGCCATCGTTTAGGAATGTGCTCATTAAAGATCCTAAGCATCGACTAATATTGTAACTTTTATGATAACTCTGTAACTCTTTTGATATGAGAAATAGTTCAGGATTTTTTGGATTAAAGCCAGATGTTCGGACCATTAGACTGCAGCAAAACACAATTTACTCTGTATTAAATGTATGAAGAACATTAGGACATCTTATACTTATCGATGAAGATTAACAGTTTTAAACTTTTTAGCATTCTTTTTTCTTTAATTAAAAATGGTATTTTCTTTAATAGTTAATGGTACCTTGGTTTTCAATTAAGTCTCATAAATAACATATACTTAATGACTGTCTTTACTCAGTAATAAAGTATCTGAATCCACGTTTGTATAATGACAAATTTATTACTGTCACAGATTAAAATTAGACAGTGCAGTTTATTGTACATTGTTAATAAGATAGAGAAACACTGTATTAATACGCATTTATTCATTTTAATATACACATAGAGTGAAAATCGTTAAACATGAAACATGAGGGGGACCGAAATAGTTTTTCGTGATAAAAGAATTTCGTGTTAAAGAATATTGCAATAAAAAAGTATATTCAACAAAATTAAGTTTATTAGAATACATTTTATATACAGTCGACTCTCGATAATTCGAAGTTGGATAGACCAATGAAAAACTTCGAATTTTTAAGAGTGTGGGGAAAAGCTCCCAAAACACACGAAGAGAAATTTTTTCTAACATATTTAAATTTGGAACTATATAATAAAACAACAGTTTTTACATATGTATAAAGTTATTTTAAAGTATTTTTAAAAGTACATATTATACAGTATAAATATTATGAAGAAGTTAAAAGTATAATGTATTAAAATAATACAGTTATGTATTAAAACCAATTATTAAAAGAATACATATTGTACATAATTAATCGCTTTTTCATGAAAAACTGTGTTATCTTTAAAAATCTGTTTTATCTGTTATCGGTTTCCTCATACACTGTCCCCCAAACCATTGGTTCTTCAAGGTAGGGTCCAGTCCGGCCCATGCCTATTTGGTGCCACATGCCATACTCGTAAGTCTCACAGGTCAGTCATAAATCGTTATGTTAGACCGACGTAAAATACACAATCCTACACATCTCTTCTTCACAATCGCGGACCATCCTTTCCAAACACAAGTGTAGCAAGACCACGTGTTAAACGAAAGACATGGACGGCTGACAAGAAGTGCGATCGGTCTATTGCCCACTTGAAAACGGAAAGTAATTAAAGTGTCTTTTTGCCTGAAGAACCAGGAATCACAAAGAACGGATGACAAACAGATGGTAATCAAAGAAGCTACGTTACATGGGAGACACGCAGAGATAATACGACACAAAACACGTAAGTTCTAAGCTGTTTGCTAGAGGACTCAACATGATAGTGGGTGTTCGAATAGTTGAGAGTTATATAAGATAAACTTGGAATTATCACGTGTTGTAGTTTGGCCAATCGCAGATTTTACTTCGAGATATTGAATGTACCAAAACGTATTGTTTTAGTTCGAAATATCAAGAGTTTTTCTGGGGTCTGAGCATATGCTTCGAATAATCAAGAAGTTCGTATTATCAGAGGTTTGAATTAATGAGAGTCGACTGTATATATATGTACACACACACACACACACACACACACACACACACACTGAGTTTTTGGAAAATAATCTGATCTTTTTTTTTGCATTGCTTTTTTAAGCATCACATTATCAACAAATTTTTCGATGTCGTCCCTTTTGTTATTCCTTTCGCCATTGAAATGCGCTTCTAAATAACTGTGCATACTTTTGTATAATGTATCTCACACTTCGGATGACCTGGGAACAGCAGCTGCATTATTCATTTCATTTCCGTCGTCGGAATCTGCATCAAAGATATTTTTTGAGCTTTGAACAAATTCAAAAATGTCTTTGCCATAAAAAAAATAATAAATTGAGCTGTTATCAAAACCTTCAACGAATTCTTTCGATGATGAGCCTGCGGGGATGGTGTTTTCCGAATTTTGTTCATTCCCAAAAAGGAAATCATTTCGGGTTAAACGAATTTCGTTTCGTGTTAAGAGAAAAAAGATGCGTGGAAATCCATACTATTTTGTCGGAACTGTTGTATTATTTCGTGTTAAATAAACTTCGTCTTAAGCGTTTTCGCGTTAAACGTATATACTGTATTTATTTGTCCAATTTGCAAATCCAGTTCGAATACACTGTAGCAAACTGAATTTGTTCGATCTTTTTTTTTATATAATTTTATTTATTATGGCGTTTCGAATCCTTCTCTTGATACTTTTCATTTTTTCAATTTTATTATTCATTAAAATTTGTTATTCTGTATTGCTAATCAGAGTAAACAATTTTCGATGTCTAATTATTTCTTTTATTTCGTTATTTTTCACTTTGATTAAATAATTTGTGATACTAATTATACTAACAAATCTTTATTTTGTTCATTTATTTATTTGTTATTTATTTGTTTGTTATTAAATTTTATATACATAATTTTAAAAAATTGTTTCACATGAATTTTATTTAAAATACTCATACATTTATTTATTCATAATTATTTATCATATTTTAACTTCCTTTTTTGTAATTGAGTTATTTGTAATATACTAGTACATTTATCCATTTTGGGTTTCATTGGTCTTTTGTATAATCAATGTAATAAGCTCAACTCCTTTAGTTAGTCAAGCACTGCATGTATTTGCACGAGCAGGTTATTTTTAAATTGTGAAAACAATTAGATTAACCCCCATGTAAAATTAACATTATAGTATATAGAACCAATTATGGAATATACAACCTCTGACATTAAAGTTCGGTGAATGAAGTCTAAACGGCCGATCTGGAAACACTGGCGATACAAAACGCTGCACATGCGTAGCAGCAGTTGCTGGCCATCTGTCTCCACCGTTGTTCAGTTGAGCGTCGTTTGCATTCCATGTAAGACTTGTTTTACAAAGTGCTTGTTTAGTGCGTTGGTTCTTAACTGAAAACAGGAAAATGAAAGGACAAAAGATAAATTTAAAGTTTTGTTTTAAGCTTTGAAAGACACCGAAAGAAACTTATGCAATGCTGGTACGTGTTCATGAAGATCAAGAAATTTACATGAAACGTGTGTATGAGTGGTTCACCCGTTTTAGAGAAGGCCGGGAAAGTGTTTCTGACATAACCCGTAGCGGAAGACCGGCGACTTTTGTCAGTGGCGAAAACTGTGCGCTTAATAGTTGATGAACTGATGATTAACCGTGAATCCGTGTGGCAAATCGTTACCCCATATTTAAGGATAAGTAAAACGTGGAGGATACGCAGGGTTCGACCCCAGTACGCACAACAAGGTTCATGGTTTATTGTTCATGACAATGTTCACCCTCATACGGCCAACATCCCTGACAAGAAAGGGAGTGGTGCAAATTGAACATCCACCAAACTCTGCAGATCTCAATCTACCAGACATTTTCATATTCCCACGACACAAACTCGTTTTGAAAGGAAAGAGATTTGGCGATATTCCTGAGCTCTAAAGAAACGTGGCGAGGCTTTTGAACTCCATCCCAAAAGTAGACTTCTTGCAAAGTTTCCAGGACATTAATAGCAGAATTCAGGGATGCATAGATATGGGAGGTGACTATTTCGATGGACTGTAAGATAACTTTCGTTAATTGTTCATCTACGTTAAAGTTACAGGTTTATTCACCGAACTTTATTGCCAGAGTTTTTATATGTCCAAATTTCGATATATACAAATTTACTGAAATTAAGGGTCGATTGGATTAAACATCCAACACAGTATAAAGAGCATTTATTAAAAAAATGGTTTTGTTTAAAAATAAAATAACTATTACCCCCCCCCCCCGCAAAAAAAAATAACCCATTATTAAACATATATATTGTAAATAGATTTTGATAAAGATATATTAAAATATTCCGAAGTAGAATAATTAAAAATGTGCTTTTCTATACGGTAAAGCAGTGAGTGTTTTTCCTATTTATAAATGTTACAAATTTTGATATCTTTTTTCAACGCATACAGGGTAATTATTAAAAAATCAAATTAAATTATGGTGCGCGATATTTTTTTAAAAATAATGATAACTAACGCTATTAAAAAATTTAAGTGTCATTCAAAAGTTTTAAGTTATGTAATAATTTTTTTTAATCTTTCACACTAATGTTTACCTTTTTCATAGGAATAACTGCCACTAAAAAACTACTAAAATATCTGACTTTAAAACGAAAAATTAATTCTAGTGCATCTGATTTTTAAATATCAAGTAAATAAACACAAATACAAAGACTAATCAAAATTAAGAACTTATTGTTATTAATTTAGGACTTAAGAAATTAGTATTAATTGATGTATTTGAAAACTCTTTTGCATAGACAAATTTTTTTTTCCTAAAAAAATAACGATTTAGCCAAATGAGAGACTTATATAATCCCATACACTATTATTAGTTGAAATAATCATTAAATAAGTTAAAACATATCAAGTAAATATTTTTATTTCTACTGGCTGAGAAATTTCAGTGCTAATTTTTGTATATATATATATATTAATTTGATGATCAGTAGTATATTATCAAGCATTTTAATCGATATGCCTCATAATTACCCTTAAAGATAAATAATCTGAATAAACTATTCTATAACACTTCCATTAATTCAAAATTAAAAAAAGTTTCTTTATGAAATAAATAAACCTAAATTGCTTTAATTCTGATAAAGAATTCTAAATGAGAATTCAAAATTGTATTTAATCTAATTGAGTAAAAAAAAACCTCGAGAAAATCTAATTAAATAACAATGAGAAGAAACACGTAAATGAATAGTATTCATTTGTTTAGAAAAAACTACTAAGGAACTGGAAAACAATAAGAGAAGCATCGCTGAATAAGCACTACTACAGGACTCTTCCTAATGACCACTTGGAAAAGCAAATGGACTTTCTGGTCATTAATGGAAGAAATAAAAGTATGTAACGAGACAAAACATTAAAAAAAAGTTATTTTCTGGAGTAGAAATACATTGTTATAGAAATAGAAAGAGAGTGAAAGGAATTTTAGAGAACCGTGTCTGAAGAGTATTATGACTTTACTTAGCGCCATAATGATCGTAAAGCTCAATTATTGTAATTTAATCTTGAAATTGATAATCAAGCACAAAATAAAAGAACAATTACGTTATGATAATTTTCAACAAATAACTTCAATATTAAATGAGAAAAAAAAATGACTTATATCAGTATTTATGGAACTTCAGAGTTCAATACAATCGACCAATTTAGCCAATGGAAAGACATTGCCAATTCAAAAAATATCGCCAAACGCTGCCATCGTTTTTATTAGAGCGTTCGACCACACGCTAGAATGGTTTCCACTGTTGGCTGTAAATCGCGGCATTTGGCGACGTCTTTTGATTTGAGGTAATTGGTTGACAGTATAATACATACGTTTTTATAATATTTTAACATTTTGTGAGGTTATACATTCAAGTATTTGTCAGTATATAAAAGGCGGAATAAAATTTAACTCTAAATAGGAATAAAAAACTTAATTTAAATATGTAGTTTGTTTCCAAAAAATACTCGAAAAAATAATAATAAATAGTATTTTGATGAACCGAAAATTATTCATAAAGCTGTAAAAGTAAAAAAAAAACAACCATAAAAGATATATACAAAAGAATAAAGACCTAAAATTTGGCAAGACTTACAGGAAATATGTTAATAATTAAAATTTATGAATGAAACACATGCTAACAATGATGTATTTCTCTCCTTTCAAAAAGAGTTTTGTCAGAAATAGTAAAAAGAAAATAGTTCTACATAGTTATTTTGCTTAGAATTGGATATCAGCCCATTTGCAGAAGAAAAAAATAAGTATAGCATGGAATTTATTCAATCCTTAATATTTATCAGGAGAAAATTTCAAAAGGAAAATGTTTTTCTATTAAATAGAAAATAAGAAGGTTAACTGGAGCCAAAACATTTTCAATACGAAGGAAGAGAAAGAACTTTAGAAATATGACGTAGAAAGACGAAATGAAAACTTTGTAAGCTATTCTTATGCTTATTTGTATATAAAAATTAACAAAACATTTAATATCGGGAAAATTTATAGTAATCTAAGTCATATATTGAAGATAAAATATTGTATTATTTGTGTGTGTAATATCCTGTGTGTCTTTTTTTTTTTTAAATTTGGAATAAATGACATAAAAATTTTCATTTATATGAAAAGTATTTTGCCATTTTTCAATCTGAAAAAGAATTAGTTTATAAAGCAAAAGATAACAAAACAAACGATTTTTCGCACAAATAATTTTTTCTTTCTTTTACAAACCCAGTCTTCAAAAGTTATCGTTTTTTTAATGTTAAATTTAGAAAAAAAAAACTAATTTTTGTTAAAAATGTTTTGATTTAATACAATGAAATTTCTATATCAATGTTACAGGATGGAATAATTATTTAATCAATTTAATTCCAAAGAAAAAAGAAAAAAAAGCCATAGATTTTAAAAGTAATTTAATCAGAAAATTCATATTTTTTTTAAAATTCTTTTCTTTTAATTTCACAATTTATCGTTAAGAATCATTATTGAGTTCTCTATGTGAATGATGAAATAAAATTTACCAAAAATATCGATTTAAAAAGTAACTGCACACTTAAAAAAGAAATTTACAAACATTAAAAATGAAATACATGGTTTTTAAAAATTTATTTTATTGTATTTAAAATGTAGGTTTAAAGACAAAGAGAGAGGAGTTTTATTTATCTGCCATAATCTTTTATGAGGTGATTTATTTGTTCCTATGTACATTTTCGACAAAAATTCACAATATTATCTTGACGTTCTCTCATTCATAAAAATTTTTGTTCACAAAATATCCTCATACAACAATTTTTCTGTCAGCAACTATTAAAATATACTTGAAAATAACGTTGCATATGAATCATTATGATTGTTTATTTGTATGTTTTTTCTCCGAATTGACATATTATACGAAACAAAAGTTCTGATATTGTATTGGTAGATATAAGATTGAGTGATGGACAACCATAAAAGTTTATTACGACCAAATTTCTAAGCTATTATTAACAATTTGTAATGCAGTTTATCACTTCATTCCATCAAACAGTACTCTTATAATTTAGGTCATCTTCAAAAATACAATTGCGTTTCACTAATTATTTAGTATATTTAATAAGAATAATTAGTTTTTTAAGTCATTTTAGAATATTTATAGTCTTAAATTCTTCTGAAAAAAATCATTGAAAAGATACAGAGTGATAAAATAAAGTAAAAATAATAAAAAAAAGCTACTAAATTTTTCTTGCGTTAACAGCATAATGTACTCTAATTTATTCTTTTATTTTTTATTTACTTTTGGGCAACTGAATTTTTTTTCGGAGAAAAGGTAAAAATAACTCTTTAAAAAGGATAAATCTAATTTTGTTTTTTTAAAAAAAGATCCATATTGTTATTTAAAATACTCATAAAATTACTTTTATAAAGCAACATATGTGTTCTACATTTATCATTTTTTGAAACAGTTGAAATTCTTTTGAATATGAACACAAATATATTTTTCTCAATTCTTATATTGATAAAATTAATTGATAAAACACCCCAAAGTATATTGAATGCTTAGAAAAGCACTTCAGTAAAACAGTAAAATGCATTCTACAATTCTCACCCACCTGGATTCGGGTGAGAAAAATAGACAAAAATAATTTTTCGAAGACGAATATTTTAAAGACAAAAGAATCATCAAAAAGAACAGGAATTCCAAATCAGAAGCGAACATAAATTTATCAAATACAAAAAATCTAATAGCACAAGATTTATTAAAAACATCATCATTTATTAAAACGACATCGATTAAAAAGTTGCTTGAATCTTAAAAACTTAACACGCACGTAATCAAAGAAAGAAACACCTGCGTCATTCAGTAGATTGAAAAGAAACATCAAACAAAAACGTAGAAAAAAGGACATTGTTGAGACTTTAAAAACAGAAAAAAAGTAATGTAAAGGAAAGGTGGAATTAACGTTCACTGGAGCAATACAAAAGATACGGCTGGCAGGTTACAATGTTACTATTTTAACTATATCTTGTTGATTAGTTAAACGCTAACACGTTTATTTATGGCGGCTGTCTGAAACTCCAGGTAAATAACCGGTTGATGGAATTAAGCAAGAAAACCGATTACTTAGGTTAGCATTACATCAAAATGATCAAAAGAGCTGATACCCAAACACTGTCTGGTGGTTTTTGCATAATAAGTAGGGAGTTGCTCAATTTGTGCTTCTTTTTCGAACAGAACACCTGTTTCGCATGCTTAAAGAAGATTATATCCATCTTTTGCTTATTTCATTCCTCTCAGCATTCACGGTAGGTTGCAGTTCATCCTGTCGCTGAAGCGTAAGTTTGAGATAATGTCGTGAAGAATGAAAAAGATTGGAATGTTGACACTCAATGGATATCTATGCACTTTATATTCCATAGACGATATCCATTTTCTTGTTATCATGATCAGTAAGTAGTAGCATGATGATTTAGTGTGCAGTTAAATTTGCGTACATTTCGAAGGTTACGAGGTTTGATTTAATTATGAATCAAACAAAAAGTGTTGTTAATGTCATCAGCAAAATATCTTGATTATAAAGCTGAATTAATATTCCGAAACACTTGAGGCACATAGTGTGTATTAAGTTATAAGTTAAAAATTCGAAGTCAGTGAGGACACTTATAGAATTTTTATATCAAACCAACTGCATATCAAAATACTTACAGTACTTGTTTTCAATGATTTTTACATAAAATGGCACAAAGCTTCTTTATACTTCTTGTAAAACAGGAATTGATTACGTTTAAGTACCTCAATGAAAATTATTTTAAAAAGCTATTACTTCTTTCTATGGTAGAACAGTTATTGTACGTCCCCCCCAAAAATTCGGTAGTTTCAAAATAATTTTTTGTTCTTGTTTAGATGAATCAAAAGATGATGTTGAATACATTTCAAAAAGAGCATTATTATATGCAAGAACTTTACATTATTTTCACTTAAAAAATTCGTATAAAAAGGTCTTCGAGAGTTGTTTTATATTTCAGAATAACGGAAAAGAGGCTAAAATGAAAGTGGAGAATATTTGTTAAAGTATACTCCACTAACCCTAAAATCAAAATATATATGTATATATATATATATAAGATTATTTTTGTTTTCAAATTGTGTAGAATTTCACATTTTCAAAATTGTGTTATTTAATCTCTACGATAATTAGAATATATTAAATAAACTAAGTTTTTAATTACCATTGAAGCTCATTAGTCTCAGCTGTATGTAACGGAATCCTTGAACTCGATTTTTACCCACTTTAAAATGTCAGATTAAATTTTGCACAATTGTCAAGGACAAAGGACCGATGACAATACAATAATTTGATAATTTTGTTTCATTGTTTTGATCAGGATCATCAGGATTAACTATATCCTCTTTCCAGATTTGGAGACTAATTTCAGATCCCATTTCCTGATTTAGCGATTAATTCCAGATTTGGCGACAAAAAGTTTAATTTACAACCTAAAAGCGAAAATGTTCATGGTTAATACAAATACAACAAACAAAAATGTGATAGTTTAAAAAGCTAAATAAACACGCTTTTATTGTCAATCGACCTAAAGAATGAAAAATAAGTTAAAGTTTTAAAAAACTAATAAAGACGTTTTTATAGTTAACCGAGCTAAAAGGTAAAAAATAATTATTAATAAAAAAATAAAACGATGAAAAAGAAAACTAATGTCATTGTGGTAAAGGGTGGAGTGTTCGATATCAATTGTTAAATTTTTTTACTAATTCTATTCCGAAATGCAGAGTTAGTGTAAAAATGTAGTACAAAACACCCCACGCTTTTAATACAATGGCATTAATTTTCTATTTAATAATTTTATTCTTATATTAAGAATTTATTTTTACTTTTTAGATCGATTAACTATAAAAGCGTGTTTCTTTTTTTAGTTTTTTAAACTATGATTTATTTATATTTCTTAGCTGATAAGCAATCCCACTGTATGTGAAATGGACATATCTGTAGAATTGTTTAAACTTTCAAAAGTTTATTGTTTTTTATCTTTCATAAGCGTGTTCTTTAATTCAAGAAAGGCACGTTTAAATAAACCAGTAATGAGGACAAATAAGAATAATCGATAGGTCATATTGTTGATGATGTAAACTTGAGGTTTTCAACCTTTCACGCTTGAGGGCCAAATTAATAAATTTACAATGGCCCACGGGCCACATCAGTAAGTTCACAGTGATCCGCGGGTCACACGACTGTAAAAAAAATAATGTAGCCAGGGAATATATAAAAAAAGAGGTACAAGACTACAGCACAGATGGTGTTTACAGATTTGTATATATGTATATCAATTTTAAAATAGTTAAATGAAGTGAATTAAAATACTTTGAAACCTGTTCAAGATAAAAGTCCACCTTTCTTCTGAAATTTTCTGAGAGTTTATGCATAATCAGAATTTTATATTTAAAATTATTTAAAATACAGTGAAATTTTTCAAATATTCGTGACTCTCAGAAAATTTTTATTTCAAATGTATATCAAAGACATCAGAGAAATGTTTGAAATATCAACCCTAACAGGAAAAAAATGGCGTTTCTTACGACAAAAAGCAGAAATGTCAATATTTTTTGCCTAAAATTCAAACGAGGGGCCACTAAAATGCGTTCAGTGAGCCACTCTAATCTCTAATGTAAACCATTCAATCGATGGAATTAATTTATTTTACAGTGAAAAAAAATTTATGAATATGGATATTTCATTTTCAATTGAACCTTACTATGATCCTAGAAATGTGAATGTGAATATCATTATTTCAGACTGAAAGTTTTTTAAAGCCGTGAAATGCCGGAACTTTAAAAAACAGGATTTTGTTATTCAGATAGAATAGTTTTGATGAAGTTGTTCAATTTTATTCAAAATTTGCTTCCTTTAAATATTATTGTTTTTAATTCAAAGTAGAGTGTCAATAACTAAAAATAATGAAAAATGAGCAAGGACAGTTTATGCTATACGATGCAGATATATCATTAAATGCAGATATGAGGTGTAATTATTTTTAAAAAAAGATTTTCAATCAAGAAACCGTATAGTTTGCTCTGCAGGAAATGAGTTACATTTTAAAAAACAATTACAAACTCCGAATTATTAAAGAAGTTTTTACTTTACAGCATCCAATATTCACAAAGAATGTGAATAACACGATATGTTCTTGTACACCAAAGAAAACAAGTACAGTCAACTCTCACTAATTCAAACCTTCGATAATACGAACCTCTCCATAATTCGAAGCATATGCTTAGTCCCTAGAAAAACTCTTGATATTTCGAATTAAAACAATGCCTTTTGATACACTCAATGTTTCGAAGTAAAATCTGTGGCTGGGCAGACAACAACACGCTACAATTCGAAGTTATCTTATGAAGTACAATGTCTTGTAAAACTAAATAGTTTTCCAATGAAAAATGTACCATTTGGATTTGTAGAAAAACCTACAATGAAGGAGAGGGAACAACTTATCGACATA
>BMAO01006081.1:0-77369 GCA_019973975.1 Trichonephila clavata | reverse complement strand
GAAGTGTAAAAAGATATTTATATACTGTTAAAAATTTTCTTTAGGTCGACAGAGAACTCTGACTTACAAAGATTATTTGATACTCCTTTTTCACCAATGTCTTTATTAAGTAAGATATTTAACTAACTACATTCTATATTCATAAATTTACGTTAAGGAAAATAATTACTAATTAAAGTATAGGTAAAATATTTTTTTTTCCTCTTCATTTATAGTTCTTGAAGTGCTTCTAAAAAAAGGAAGCTTGATATTTTTCTGAAAATGAAAAGAGTAAGTCAGCTATTAAATAAATATTTATAATAATTAGATAAATTTTTAAGATATATTAAATTTAGTTAATGCATGCATTTTATTTTATATTTTTTACTTTTGGTCGGATTTTCTAAGCTATAGAATTGCTAAAGAATAATTAAGCAAATTGTTACTTCTTAACCATATTTTCAAGACAAATACTTAAGAACTAAGTACATTTGTCTATTTTAGTTTAACAAATTATAACTCATAAAATAAAATAACTAATGAAAACGCTGATTAAGAGAACTAAAAAAAATGCATTTATAATTAAAAAAATTGTATTTTATTTTTTGATATCCACTTTATATATTTTTAACTTGCCTTCCAGATTCCATAAAACATAAACCGGCGAAAAAAAAAGATTGGTAAGATCCGAAAGTGAATCCGATGTTGGTAAGTAAACCTTATTGAATTATTTTGCTTATTTAATATTCTTACAAAGTGTATTTTAATATTATATTTTGTATCTAAGTAACTTTTTTAATTTTCCTATTTTTTTTTTTCTTTTCTAATGCATGAAGTGTTTTTGGAACGTTTTAAAAAATGCATGCATAAATAGTTAAATCTTTCATATGAAATTTTATATTTTGAATTATCTTTATTTTCAGAATCAATAAATGATGAAGATGATAGAAATAGCCTCTTCGGCAGCAAAAAAAATAGAAGACCTTGGAGCCTTGAAGCAAACTCTCCCAGAGCAATAGAAAGCTTTGGAAGCATCAAAAGAAGAAGAAAAATATGACTATGTCATAAGCAAGGACTTGAGACTTGCAGAAGAGATATCCCCGCTCTCCGTATACATAGGCAGTGGGTTCGCTGCAGAAATAAAATCTTTTCGTAAGTCCTTCTATCTAAGCTTTTCAAAAAAAGAAATTGATTCTTCTCGGAAAAAATTTATAAACATCCCCTTTCAGAATTAAAAAATGTTGTAGAAGGAATAAATTTGTTAGAAAAACATGTAAAAAAATATTCAAAGTGAAGAAGTTTTTATATTGTTTATATATATATCTGTGTGTATATGTTGTTAATCTATAAATATGTTATTGCATAAAATGAATTATATAGAGAGATATAGATAGCTAGAAGAATTTATCAGACTTACTTGTTCTAGTTTTATTCAGAGTTTCATTTTAATTAAAATTTATGTAATAAAAATGTTTTACTAAAGTCTCAAGCATTTAGAAATTTCGTTAATTCATATCGGAAAAACCTATCTGAAACTGTTGATCCTATAATCGCATTAAATGATTCAAAAAATGAAATTTGTAATGTATTAAAAGAAAGGAATGTTAGATTAAGATTTTTTATTTCTCTTCATATTACTTTTGAGAAAAGAAAAGATGTAAAAGTTAATTAATCATAGTTTTTATTTTAACTCAAATACTGAAAGATTGTTATCAATACATGAACTCGATGAGAAAACCAATTCTTCAATTACAAAAATTTTGAAAAAAATTGAGGATTTTTTAAATTTTGGGTCTGGGTGGTCAGTAAAAAGCATCAATTTTATTGAATTACATGTAGGATATTATAATGAAATAAGAGGCGGATGTAAGCAGATTAATTTACCACAAATTTTAAAAAATAAAAAAACCTTTGCTCAATGTCCGGTGTGAAAATATGTGCTTTCTATATTCGGTTTTGGCAGGGCTTTTCCCTCAAAAATACAATAAATCATTAGAATCAACATACAAAAAATATTTAAAGTATCTATCATTTAATTTTTTAACGTTTCCTGTTAAAGTGAGTGATATAGCAAAATTTGAAAAAAGAAATCAAATTACAATAAATGTTTTTGGTTATGAAAAGGAAGTTTTTCCTATATATAGAAGTAAGCTGAATATTTATAAAGAAATAAATCTCTTACTTTATAAAAATTATTATTATCTAATAAAACATTTTAATAAACTGCTACACACTCAACGTGGTATACATAAATTTTGTAAGAATTGTTTAACAGGATTTGCCGTCAAAGTTCATTGGATGCTCATATGAAAAGATGTTTATATAATGAACCTCAAAAAATTACATTACCTAGTAATTACCAAAAATATTTGAAATTCAATTCTTTCCAGAAAATGTTTTTTCACAAATTTTGTGTGTATGCCGACATTGAAAGTTTTACTGAAAAAGTTTTTTCTGCTGAGCCCTATAATGATGAGTCCTTTTCCATGCAAACTGAAATACATCGTCCTGCGGCATACTCTATCTTACTTATTGATGACAGAAAAAACATAGTTTACCACAAGTTTTACACCGGTACAGATGTCATTTCAAATTTAGTATTAAGTTTACAAACTATTTCCGAAGCAGTTTTAAAATATATGGAGATAAATATTCCCATGAAAAAAAACGAGATAATATCTCAGAATAAATGTCATCTATGTGGAAATTTGTTTTCAAAAGGATGTATTAAGGTAAGAAATCATGATCATTTTACTGGAAAACTATTAGGAAACGCTTGTCAAGGATGTAACTTAAATTATAAAGTAACTCAGTTCCTACCAGTAGTAATGCATAATTTATCAGGGTATGATTCCCATTTGATTCTGAAAGAAATTTCTAGTAACTTAGCAAAGAAATTGAAAATTATTCCTGTAAACTCTCAAAAGTGCATGACGTTTAGTATTGATAATTTAGTATTTCTTGATAGCTTTTTATTCCTTCCATCTAAACTAAGTACACTAATAGAAAACCTAAAGCAAAGTAACTATAACTTTCCTATATTTGATTCCTTTTTTTCTTCATATACACACAGGAAATATTTATTACGTAAAGGTGTATTTCCATACAGTTATTTTGATTCTTTTAATACATTAAGAGAAAAAAAAACTTCCTAAAAATGCTTTTTTCAATAATATAACAAATGAAAATATATCAGAGGAGGAATATCAATTTGCAAAATTTATATTTTCTAAATTTCAATGTCAAAGTTTTAAAGATTATTTAAAATTATATTTGGATACAGATGTTGTTTTACTTGCGGAAGTTTTTGAAAAATTTCGGACATTAAGTATGAATTATTTTTGAGTTAGATCCTGTTCATTTCTATACAACTCCTAGTTTAACATGGAGTGCTGGAATTAAGAAAACGAATGTTACTTTAGAATTACTAACTGACATAAATATGTACTTAATGTTAGAATCAGGAATTCGTGGAGGAATGTGTCTAGTGTCAAAGCGTTATTCGAAGGCAAACAATAAATATCTAGATAATTTTGATGAAATGTCACCATCTAAATTCATAATATCATTAGATGTAAATAATTTGTATGGGACTGCTATGGCATTTTACAACTTACCTGGGTCAGAATTTCGATTTTTGAATCAAAAAGAAATCGATAAATTCGATTTAATGTCAATAAGCTCCGATTCAAATGTTGGTTATATATTAGAAGTAGATCTTTTTTATCCACCCGAGCTTCATTCAAAACATAATAGCTTTCCCATGGCTCCTCAACATGAAATCAATTATGTATGATATGCTTTCCCCTTATCAAAAGAAAATTTGTGAAAAACTTAATATAAAAATTAATGAAAAAATAAGAAACTTTTAAATACATTCAATGAGAAAAAAAACTATGTAGTTCATTATTTAAACTTACAATTTTATATTAAACATGGGTTAAAAATTTTAAAAACTCATAAAATAATTAGATTTAAACAGTCTAACTCGTTAAAATCCTATGTAATGTTTAATAACGATAAAAAAAAGAATGCGACAAATAATTTCGATAAGGATTTTTTTAAGCTAATGAATAACGCATTTTTCGGACGCACTTGCATGAACATTAGAAAACATGGTAATATAAAAGTAGCATTAAATGAAAAACAATGTAAAAAATATTTAGCAAATTGCAACTTAGAAAGTTTTTCAATTATAAATGAGCATTGTGCCTTATTTAAGCTTTTAAAATCCAACCTTTATTTAAATCAACCTATATATGTAGGTTTTTCAGTGCTAGAGTTAAGTAAGCTATATATGTTTACATTATATTACGATATTTTGAAACCTGTTTACCAAGAAAATGTAAACTTATTGTACACAGATACTGATTCATTAAGTTTAGAAATATGGACTGAAGATGTTTACGATGATTTGGCTAATAAATTCGAAAATCTAGTAGACTTTTCCAATTATAATGCATCTCATCGGTATTATTCGAAAAAATATCAATCCTTATTGGGATATCTAAAGGATGAAACCAAAGGTATTCCTATAACGGAATTTTGTGCCCTACGACCAAAGATGTATTCTTATATATTTGGAAAAGAAAATAAGAAAACTGCAAAAGGAACTAAGAAAACTGCAAAAGGAACTAAGAAAACTGTTGTGCAAAATATTTTACACCATGATATGTATTTAAATGTATTAAAAAACGATCACTTGATAAAAAGTAAGCAATCAAGCATAATTTCAAAAAATCACATCAAATCAACAATAAAACAAAACAAAATAAGCTTAAGTAGTTTCTACGATAAAATGTATTTGGTTAACCAATTTGAATGTTTAGCCTACGGAAATGTTTCTATTGAAATGTAAATGTAATTTTATAGTGCTTGTATCTTCTTTTGTTTATTATATGTAATACAATATTTATTGTAATAAGTTAGTTTATGAAATAAAAATAGTTTACTATATGCGTGTCTTTGTTATTTGCCTCGGGTCTCTCACTCTGATTTTGCACAAACAACACTAATATTGAGGGAATAACATTTTCTTTTTTTACAAACTATATCATGCAAATACGAAAAGCTTGTAATACTATTATATTAGTAATTATATTAAAAATTTCTTTAAACAAATTTCTAACATAACTTAAAGTTAATTTCGAATACAAGTTCTTTTTTTTAAAAAAAATAAAATATTATTTTTAATAATTTATTTTTAAAGGAATTATTCTTTAAGCAAAGCACTGCGTATTGAAAAAAATCAAAAACTTGTAATACCATATATTACAATATTTTGAAACAAAATTCTGACATAACTTAAAATTAATTCGAATACAACAAATTCTGTTTTTAAAAGTAAAATGTGATTTTTAATCGTTTATTTTTAAAGGAATTTTTCTTTAAGCAACGCACAGTCTATTGAAGGCATTTGAAAACATTTTTAAAGTTAGTTTGAAATCAATTAATTTTTTAATCCAGCTACCAACAAAAAAAATTTTCGATAGTGTTTAGTCCAGATACCAACAATATATACTACTTCTATCGTTAGATTTCCCGTTGAATAAATATTATAAATATTCTCTAATTTTATACATTAATTTCTTCATTTACTCAGACTCCGGTTGATTTTGTATTCAGTTATAAGTTTAATATTAAATATTTTTACGTGATGCATAAAGGTACATTGTTTTGGTTTGGCAGTCCATTGTGTGTATATATACACACTTGCCAGAAAAGAATGTTCTTATGGACGAATCAGAGAAGATAAGCCATGAAGAAACCACTAGATTGTATAATTCAATGCCGAAGCGACTTCAGGAGGTTTTCAAAACTCGGGTTATCCAACCATCTATTAAATAGATCATTATCGTTTTTAAATAATTTTATAGTTACTACTAAAACAAACGCAGACTTTTTCGACTTGATTTTTGTTGGTATCGCTACAAACCTGTCCTTGTTTTAAAAGCCATGAAAGCAAACCGATTTTACTTTTGTTATTTTCCATACTTGGAATAAACTAAAAATAATTTTCAAAATTCCGATTTTAAATTTTTTTGCTTTATGTAAGCAGTAGTAGATGAACGCTGACACTTTTTCTAGCAAGTATACGTATATATAATCCGGCTTGGGACCCAAGACCTGACCTTGCGGGGGCCCAATTATTTTTCGTTACGCCACTGCCTAAAGTGTACGAGAATTTTCTTTTCTGTCGCATAAAAGGCCACGACTGTCGAGTAAATATGCACTCGAGTATAAAGTGGTTGACTGAGAGATTATTGGCTTTTATCACATTGAGAAGATGGTGTCGTCTGTGTATGACTCGAGATATAACAGCTTTTCGAGGAGAGGGCATCGGGAGGTCAGGGTACTCGGAACGTTCTGCTCATCGTAGAGTTTCAAGCCACTTTTCTAGAGTCCGAAGAGATTTCCAGTCTTTGTATCCGACTTTCTTCTTGATGCGTGGCTCGTTCCTTATTGACTGCCCTCAGGGGGCTCACCTTCTTTAGGTGAGTACGGGTATCGCAATCCCGAGGTGCCTAGTGATCTTTTCCTTTTCCCAAGGGGTTTAGTGTCTTTGGTAAACACGGGTGTCACGAACCCGGGATACCCCAGTGATCCTTCCTTATTCCGACCCTCTTGCTAGTCATTCAAATTCCTTTTTCTTTTCACGTCTAAACCACAGACGTATGTTTCATAAATATGCACGTTTTAAATTATTGAATTTCTTCTTTTTATAAGATTATATTATTATTAACACAATTTGGTTTACATTTTGTAATGTGTTTATTTGGTTGCATTTTGATATTTAATTTTATTTTCTTTACTTTTGATATTCGTACTTTGTTTTATTAACACTCTTGGTTTGCCAACCCGCACGTTTGCCGTGTGCGGCGTCCCGTAAGGTGGAAAATGGTGTCCTGGGGATACCTTTGCGTTCCCTTTGGCCCACGCTTCGCTGTAGACGGGTGGCAGGAGTGAGCCCGCTCCTGTCAATCGGCTGGGGATGAGTCTTTTCAGAGACATTGCTGTAGAGTTAGTGCTGCAGATAAGGGGTGGCGGGTTTACCCGTTGGATCCTCGCCCTGATGCTGTAGCACTATATTCTGGGTGTACTCCAGGTAAGCGCCGTGCCTGACTGTTGTCAGTTGACCGGCACACTGCCTCCCTTGTTGGACTCCGTGGTGGGTGGAGGCACGCCAGGATGAAGATCTGTTCACGCTTATGGATCCAAGTCAGATGTGCCCGGGTAAAGGCCTTGTGTTACCCAACATTAACATAGACGACATTGCTTCTCACACAAGAGTTTTATTGATATCTCTACCGAGCAATACTATGTCTAAATTATCTCCATTTGCCATACATAAAGCTTTAACTGGAATAGGTGTGAACCGAAATCTGTAAATATTACGATCCAGTGATCTACTGATTGAAACAATCACTGATGTACAATCAAAAGCATTTTTACTTGCAAAGTCCTTTCTAAATTTTCCTGTTACGGTTAGTCCACACAAATCGCTGAGCTACTACCGAGGTGTCTTTTCCGGACCAGATCTTTTGTCTACCCTGAAGCAGAAATCATCGAAGGATTTTCTGAGCAGGGTATTATTCAGGTTAGACGTATTGTAATTAAAAGAAATGCAACAACTATGCCTACAAAACATTTAATTTTAATTTTCAATAGTCCAAAACTATTAAACCTGGATATCTGAGCTGTAAAATACGACCTTGCATCCCGAATCCTCTGCGCTGCTTTAAGTGTCAGAGGTTCGGACATTCACAAACTTGTCGCGGTCAACTAACATGCTCTAGGTGTGCATCTGTAGGGCATTCTTCTACAGATTGCAGCCTAGAACCCAAATGTATTAACTGTTTACAATCTCATTCCGCCGATTCGAAGTTTTGCGCAAAATGGAAAACTGAGAAACAAATACAAGAAATTAAAACTAATAAAAATATCTTACCTAGAAGCCAGAAAATTAATACCTTCGCAGTTATCTCAAACATATGCCCAGGCTACTAAAACTTCAATATCAACTACTACTCAAACGGATGAAAAGATTACTCAAATAATTTGCCCTCCTTTAAAGTTACTTCAGCCGGTACCAAAACTTTATTCCTGTATCCTTGCAGTTTCCACATCAACTCAAGCAAACCTCTTGAATTTCATCTTCAACAGCGGATGCTCAGCCAACTGTCACTGAAAAATCCAATAGTCGAACATCTGCTGTATCTAAAACGGCAAATAATTTAAAGCAAAGTAGAAAAAATTGGAAAAATCTCACAACAGAAACAAATCCCAAAATTAAAATGACGCCTCATAAGCCGAAAAAAAGTTCAATAAATTATACATCAGAAGACGAGGATATAATTATGTTTGACGTGAATAAAGCCCTAATGGATTGGAACATAAAGACTGGTTTTAAGCAATACTTGGCGTCGTCAAAGAGTCGGAAAAAATAATTAACCTAAATGTTTTAACTCCATCTGTAAATATCTTGTCTAGATTTAAAGTCGTGTTTTATTTTCTATTAGATGTTTTTAAATTTACTTTGTAGCCTATATGTAGTACAAGAATTATGAATAATTTTAATACGATTTTAATTAATATTAGCTTTTACATAAACCTTTTTAATGTCTATATTCAAAAACTTTAACAATTGTCTTCAACACTGAGAAGTTGAAAACAATGTTTGGCGCAGTATAGCCGAACCGGCTCTTGCGCCAATAAACCCGAAAATCACTCCCCCTCAGGGGCTCACCTTCTTCAGGTGAGTACGGGTGTCACAATCCCGAGGTACCCTAGTGATCTTTTCCTTTAACCAAGGGGTTTACTGTCTTTGGTAAACACGGGTGTCACGACCCCGGTGTGCCCTAGTGATCAGTCTCTATTTTCGACCCTTCATCTTGTCACCCAATCTCTCCTTTTTTTCTCTCAGGGGCTCACTTTTGGTGAGTACGTGGTACCACGTTCCCGAGGTACCCGAGTGAATTTTTTGAAAAGAAAAACCAAAAAAATATTTGCTTGGTTAGTGTTTTAGTTACAGGTTGATCTCTCATTTTATTTTTAGTTCAGTTAGGGGTTGTTTTGTGGTTTGCTTTATTTGAGTATTTTAAGTTTAATTATTTTCTACCTTTTTAATTTGAATTTATTTCGTTGGGTATTTAAAAAAAGTTCTGTTCGATTTTGGAAATGTCTGCACTGGTTTTTGAGTCGGACCCGCATGTTTGCCGTGTGCGGTGACCCGTACCGGGTAAAGTGGAGTCTAGGGTACCTGTTGCGTGCCCTTTGGCCCATTCTTCTCCGTAGACGGGAGGCAGGAGTGAACCCGCTCCTGTCAATCGGCTAGTGATTTAGTTCTGAGGGTTTCTTAATTCGGGTTCTGTTGGAATCCCACAGACGGTTGCTTTAGGGTTAGTATTGCAGTTAGGGATTCCTAGGTAAACTGGCGGATCCATCCCGAACATGTAATACTATACTCCAGTGCCACCTCTGAGGTAAGTGCCATGCCTGACGCATGTCAGATGACCAGCGGGCTGCCTCCCCTTGTTGGACTCTGTGATGGGTGGAGGCGTACTGGGGTGAACAACCAAAACTCTCATGGAACCCAGGATTAATTCTCCTTTAGTGGAGCAACATATGTGAATATTTCGGATTCGGCACGATTTTTTATAATGAAACAAAGGAAACTTTACAAATGTATCTCCCTTTTTAATTGAAAAGGCGATAAGTGGCACTGTAGGAACCGTTAAAACGATTCGAAAGATGCGATCCGGGGATTTATTCCTCAAAGTTTCATCTTCGAATCAGGCGACAATCCTAGCCAAACTACAGAAATTAGCTCACCTTGATGTGACCGTTTCTCCGCATGGCAGCCTCAATTTTTCGCGTGGGTTATATGTATATCTCCAGCGGATCTATTGAATGTATCCTCCGAAGTGATATTGGAGAATTTGCAGGACCAAAAAGTATGTGGAGTTCGGCGTATTACTATACGTAGGGATGGACAGGTGCTTAATACTAAGCATCTCATCCTGACGTTTTCAACGCCAGATCTCCCACAATATGTAAAAGCTGCATATTTACGTTGTCCAGTGCGAGAATATATTCCTAATCCGCTACGATGTTTCAATTGCCAACGATATGGTCATTCGAAGAACGTCTGTCGGGGCCAGCCAACCTTCCCTCGTTGCGGTGAAGCGGGTCACGACAGTAATGACTGCAGTAAGAAGGAAAATTGCGTAAACTGCAAAGGTGAGCATCCCGCATACTCCCGTCCATGTCATACGTGCAAACAGGAAAAGAGAACGACTGTCAAAATTAAAAACAAAATTTCTTACCCAGAGGCTCGGCGTGTTGTCTCTTCACGCACGCCGATCTCTGGTATAAGCTACGCTAGTGTAACAAAAAAACTTTTCAGGACTTTTCTATGCAAATCACAGAGAAATGTTTAGAAGAAAAGGAGGTAAAGAACTCCTCTCCAACTCCGAAGAAAAAATTAATTTCCAGACCTCCTAGCACTTCCCCCAAGCGACCTAAAAGTCGAAGGTCCCGCCAGCGGGAATTGAAAGTAGTTAAACCCCCCAAAAATCAAATTTTTCGAAAAAACCCCATCCAGTGGATGATTCGGAAACAATCTAATTACATCCATCGGATGATGAATTTATGGACATAGTACAGGGTCCTTCGACTCCTAGCTCCGAAGAGCAGCTGTGTCCATTTTTGCAGAAAGCGCAATCTACATCCAGATCCTCTTATCTTTATAGAAAATACACAAATACCTGTAGTTAGTGAGGTTCGCTTCCTCGGAGAAATCTTTGACTGTAAATTGTCTTTCCTTCCGCATGTTCTTTACCTGCGGAAGAAGTGTGAGCGATCCCTCAATATCTTAAAAGTGCTGTCAAACACATTGTGGGGAGCGAATAGAGCCTCATTACTCCGAGTATATCAAGCAATAATCCTTTCACGTTTGGACTATGGTTGCGTTGTCTATGGTTCTGCTCGTGCATCTGTCCTAAGAAGACTCGACACAATACATCATTCGGCTCTGAGAATAATTTCTGGTGCTTTCAGAACTTCGCCTGTTGCCAGCTTGTATGTGGTGTGCCATCAACCACCTTTAGATATTAGACGGAGGCAGTTGAGTGCCAACTACTTTATTCGTGCCATGTTCTGTTCCTTTTCATCCATTAAACCCCTTTTCTCTCGCCATTGGTCTCTCTAGACTCTATGAAGCCCGTTTATCTAGTATCGAGCCTTTTTCGGAAAGGCAAAAGCTATTTTAAATGACGCCCACTTAAATAATATAAATATCCAGGAAAACAATACCTTTCCTTTCCCACCCTGGGATATTCCCATTTTCAATTATAGTAATCCCTTTTCAGGTTATGGCAAAGCAGACACTGCTGATGTTATTTATCAGCATCTCTTTTCTTTCCACCGCAGTAAGTACTCTAAGTACATGCCAGTCTACACGGACGGATCAAAGACAGATGAACGTGTTGGGTGTGGTGTTGTTTTTAACGATACCATCCTCAGTTTCACCCTACACAGTTCCATGTCTGTTTTTAGTGCTGAACTTACTGCCATTCTTGTGGCACTTCAGCACATTTTAGTCTCTGACCACCGTCATTTTTGTGTGTATACAGACGGCATGAGTGCTCTAGAATCTTTACACTCTTTAACAGAACGTAGACAACCCACTGTCATGGAAATACTTTTACTTCTGCGCAAATTAGAAAGGGTTTCGATATAATTTTTTTTGGGTTCCTGGACATGTAGGTATACTTGTAATAAACAGGCTGATAACGCTGCACGATCCCTGTCCGATCACATGCAGCAACCTGTCTGTTACCATGATTTAAAAGCATCTATACTACGCTATATCCACAGTGTATGGCAAGAGACTTGGGATCAGCAGGTCATCAACAAACTACATTACATTCATCCTTCCATTACTCATTGGGCAGCGGTACCAATACGAAGACCTGATGTCTGCTTGACTCAACTTCGTATAGGACACACCGTCTAACACCTAGACATTTATTGCTAGGAGAGAGTCCCCCAGTTTGCGACTTTTGCCACTGTGACCTCTCCATTTTACATATTTTAAAAGAATGTCCAAAGTATTCATCTAAAAGGATCATCTTTTTTAAAACAAATCTCTTATCTCTGACTGATTTGGTTGGGGAAACTCCCCATCCAAATCTTTTTGCATTTTTACGTTCAATTGATATTTTACATCAGATATAACTATTTTGGAGATTTTTCTCGATCATCAGTTTTATATATTTATACAAGAGAATCGTGTAGAAATGTTAAATTGTTCATCTCTTTTAAATTTTTTACTCAATTTTATATTTTATTCTCAATCTGGTTTTTTAAAATACATTTTCATGTTTATGTATATTTTTAAATTTTTAATATATATTAACAAATGTGGGCGCAGTTTAGCTAAATTTGGCTCTTGTGCCATAAAATGTCCACACTCACTCACTCACCCTAGCTCCGAAGGCGGAGCGAGTGCAACCTTATAATGGTCTCCTTTGTTCATGGAACTGCCGTGGTTTGAGAACTCGACTCGATGATCTCAAATCCATCGTATCCACGTAACAGCCCGCATGTATCGCTCTTCAGGAGACTTTTCTGAAGAGTACCATGACAATGCGAGTGCGTGGTTATAATTGTGTACGACGGGATGTAGATGGCAATGCATCTCCAACTGGAGGTGTATGCCTTTTCACGTCCCATCTTTATCCCAGTAATGTCGTCACACTGCACACATCATTACAGGCTGTGGCTGTACGGATACATATCCATACTTTAGTCACAGTCTGTTCTGTTTATTTACCACCCAATGATGTGTCGCAAGTGGATTTGAATCAATTAGTCAGTCAATTGCCGGCTTTTATTTTGCTTGGTGACTTTAACGGACACAGCCCTCTGTGGGGGCAGGATGATACAAATTTTCGTGGGTGGCAGATCGAACAGTTGATCTCTGATCACTGTCTCTGTCTGCTTAACAATGACGAGAAAACGTATTTCCATGCACCCACGAAGACATTTCACTCCCTCGATCTTGCCATTTGTTCGCCAACACTGCTACCGATGTTGAATCTTGAGGTTGAACGAGATCTATACAATAGTGATCATTTCCCTCTCCTAGTCTCGCATGTTAGTGGTGCGAGGGCAAAATATCGCCTTTCTACATATCATTTTCATCGCGCTGACTGGGATAAATTCACACGGCTAGCGGTTATCACCGGCACAATGGTCCAGAGCAGGGAAGTTGATGATGCCATATTTAACGTCACTGAAGCTATTCGAAATGCTGCCGATGCAGCCATTCCGAAAACATTTTATTCTATTCGGAAGCTGTGCAAACCATGGTGGAATTCTTCCTGCCAAGAAGCAAAAAGGAACTAAGAAGGGCGTGGGGTATTTTCAGGAGATACCCCACCACAGAAAATTTCATAGTGTTCAAACGTGCAAAAGCGTCAGCTCGTAGAATTCGACGTCAAAGTCGGAGAGAATCTTGGATCCAGTATATATCTTCAATAACATCGTCCACAACAAGTCAGCAGTTATGGAGAAAGGTGAAAGCCGCGAATGGCCTTTATCGGGACTGTAAAATTCCGATATTGGAAACATCGTCGGCTATTTATTCGTCGCCTGTTGATGTGGCCAACTTGATTGGCCAAACATTTGCTAGTGTGTCCAGCTCCGATTCATATAGCCCTGTATTTCAGGCAACTAAGAGTCGTTTAGAGCGGACACCTATCAACTTCAGGTGTCGACAGCCTGTACCATACAGCTGTGACTTTGACATGTGGGAATTGAAGAAGGCCTTATCATCGGCCCATAATACTAGTCCAGGTCCTGATGGAGTATCTTATGAATTGCTTCGCCATTTGAACAAGGATTCACTAGTAAGACTCCTGTACCTATTCAACCGAATATGGAGGGAGCAGGTGTATCCTACTCAATGGCAAGAAGCCATAGTGATTCCCATACTAAAACCTGGAAAAGATCCAAAGGACCCTCTCAGCTATCGACCGATAGCACTCACGAGCTGCCTTTGTAAGACACTAGAACGTATGGTCAATGCCCGTCTCGTGTATCAGCTAGAAGAGAACCGATGCATTCCTCTGTTTCAGAGTGGCTTCCGTAAGGGAAGGTCCACTCTCGATAATTTGATAATGCTGGAAAGCAAAATAAGAAATGCTTTTGTCCGGAGGAACCATCTGGTTTCCATCTTCTTCGATATCGAGAAGGCATATGATCGTACTTGGCGCTATGGGATCCTTCGCACTCTTTTTGATTTTGGTTTTAAAGGCAATTTGCCAATATTTATAAAAAACTTTTTAAATCTCCGAACTTTTAGAATTTTACTGGGTGGCACTCTGTCTTCTCCTTTTACTCAAGCTGCGGGTGTACCTCAGGGGAGTATTTTGAGTGTCACCCTTTTTATGTCATATTTCACCCATCTTAAATATTTTATCGCCCTCTATACAGGCATCTTTATACGTTGATGACCTGCAAATTAGTTACGAAGGCTCGGACATGCGACATATTGAGCGACACAAACGGTCACGGTATTTCTGCGAGCAAGAGTTGCTACGTACACTTTTGCCGCAAACGGGGTATTCATCCCGACCCCGAAATACGCATCCGTGATGTACAAATTCCCGTAGTCCCCGATGTACGTTTCCTCGGAGTAATTTTCGACCGCCGACTCTCTTTCCTTCCGCATATCTTACATTTGCGAAAGAAGTGTGAAAAGTCTTTAAACCTTTTGAAGGTGTTGTCCAACACCTCTTGGGGGGGGGATTGAACATCATTACTCAGAGTGTATCAAGCCAGCGTACTTTCTCGTATCGACTACGGATGTGTTGTATACGGATCGGCGTGCAATTCTGCTCTAAAAAAACTTGACCCTGTCATCATATGGCATTGAGAATCTGCTCTGGTGCGTTTCGCACATCCCCAGTGCAGAGTCTCTACGTCGACTCAAACCGGCTTCCTCTGGATTTACGACGGAGGAAGCATTCACTTGCCTATTATTTTAAGGTCTTGACCTTACCTTCCATCCTTTAAAAAACGTGTACACCAGCATGAAGATACTATATGATGCGCGGCCATTTATGGATAGGATGAAGCTCATGCTCTCTGATCTCGACCTACCTAACGTGGACAACCAGCAACGAAACCTTTGGCGATTTCCACCTTAAATATGCCACATTTGCACTATATAAACCCTTTTGCCTCGTACAGTAAAACCACTGTCCCATTTGTCTTTCAGCGCCTTTTCTCTTACCATCGCAGTCGGTAGAGTGCGTATTCGCCCATCTTTACAGATGGTTCGAAACGTGCAGTTTACGCAGGCTGTGGCGTCGTGATTGAAGATAACATGCTCGGTTATAGGCTTACACTTCTTGCAGTGTTTTCACTGCCGAAGCTGTCGCCATATACCGTGCACTTCAATTAATCGACTCCTGTTCACCTCGTAAATACTGCATCTATTCTGATAGCATGAGTGTATTAGAAGCGCTTGAACATTACAACGATCGGTGTCATCCAGTGGTGTGTAATGTACTTGACATCGTTAGTCGACTGTACAGCAAGGGTTTGATATATTATTTTGCTGGCTACCCAGCCACGTAGGAATTATTGGCAACGATCAAGCGGACAGTGCGGCTCAATCGGCGATGACCTTTTTGCCACTAGCTGTTCCGCTATCAGATATGAAGCGCATCATCCGGCATCATATTTTTACAGCATGGCAGGAATCATGGAGTCAGCAGTTGGATAACAAACTGCACTCTGTAAAACCTGTCATTGGAGCATGGCCTGTGATGCCAATGCGAAAGACTGATATCAAGTTGACTAGACTTCGCATTGGTCATACTCACTTCACACACAGGCATTTGTTGTTGGGGAAGATGCTCCCAATGTCCTTTATGTAAGGTCTTGTACACAGTGCGTCACATTTTAATTGATTGTCCAGTTTTTAGCCATCATCGCATTACTTTTTTCATACATCTGTTTCATTCTTGTCTGATTTGTTGGGGGAGATCCCCCACCATAATCTGTTTGCTTTTATTTTTAAAATTGGATTTTTATATGTAATTTAAATTAATTTTATCAAACTATTTTAACTTTTAAACTTTTATGTGTGCATGCAGGCATGCACATATATATAATATATATTTATGTTTCATCCAGATTTTTAAAAATATTTTAACAAACGTGTGGCGCAGTTTAGCCAAAATTGGCTCTTGCGCCAGTAAACCCTACAATCACTCACTCGTTCACCCGAAAATCACTCGCTCCCGGTTGACTGAATGGTGGACATCTTAACCAGGCTCTCTAGGACCTTCCCGTCTGTTTCCTTTAATCCAAGGGCGCTGTGTATACAGACTGCCACCAGGAACCTGCTCAGACCTGACCCTTCTGGTTCAGCATGCAGTGCCCCTTTACGTCTTGATTCTCTTTGGGTCCTCCACCAAACACTGTTGAAGTTGCCAAGTAGCTGCCAAAGCTCGTGGTCGGCTTGCTGCTAGGTCTTAAAATTATCCATGTCTGCGCTTTCCCCTGATCTTTTCGTCTCCCAGTAGTTGGCCTTCTCTGTTGATCTGCTACAGCGCTCTCTCGATGGTAGTTCTGAACTCGGAATGCGGCAACGCCTCTGCAGATGTAGCTACTCGAGGCTCTGGCTCATGCAACTCAGAAATACCAGGTACTTGTGGTATCTATTGATAATTCTCCTATGGATGACTTAAAGAAAATTTATTCTTTCTGTGCAGTTTGTCAGAAATTTGGTCGTCCTAACGTTACAGGTTATGTTGCAAGTCGTGCTTGAGTTTGGCCTTCAAGTAGCCCCAGAACTCCTTACACTAAGTCTCAATTTTGTTCAAGCTCTTTGTCACTTCCCCGTAGTCAATTTTGGACTCTCCTGATGGAGTGAAATTCTGAATAAAGATCACTTGATTTAGGAAACTTCTCTATAACGATAACACGCTCTCTCAAAAACCAGAGCGGTTAACGGATTACCTAGTTAAGGTGGGAGCTTAGGATTTTTTTCCGTTGGAATTTATAGTCCATATTTAAAAATAAAATTTATCTTTTTAGTCGTACAAGAAATCTGTGAAACGGTTGATGAATCTTTTAAAGTTGTTAAACTAAAAGATTTTTTAAATCCCCAGAATTTATAAAAGATGAGTCATTTGTCTTAAATTGCCATGCGGGAGTACAGTTGTGCAACGTAAAAATGCAATTTCCATTTGTTGTTGCAAGCGTAACTATGAATGTGAAAATTTAATGTATTTTGTTCTGAAAGTATTCCTTCATTATCTAAACTTTTTTTTAATTTTCTTTCAACGAACCCAAACGGGTACCAAAAGTGTCAATTTCAATGAAACTTGGCTAGGCCACCAATATTGATTTATATTGGCGAGGACGGCTTAAATGATAACACGAGAAAATAAAAGCATTAATTGCGAATGAGTACGAATAGTTTTTTCTTCATGGAATTTCAAGAAAAGTAAACGGATCTCTTGGAAGAAACTAGTAAACAACTTGCATCTCGCCTACGATCGGGTTTGCTGATTTATTACAGGATTTGTAAGGTGAATTGTTTTAATTCTTCAGTAAATCTGATTATATTTTTAAGCATTAGTGTGAGGTCTTGGCTCACATTACCATTCATTCAGGAAATTTTGAAAATATATAAATGCAAGTTGCCAGATACTTAAAAACTTTTATTGAATTCAGATAAAGAGTGCATATCTAAAATCTGCTTGAAATTGACGATCAATATCGTATACTCGATTCAGTTTAAATTTATGAATAGTGTATCCTTCTGGGAACCATTATTTTACGTTCTTTTACTATGTTTCCCTTTACAAAAGCGATGTACTGTTTCCACACACCCTGAATTGCTTGATGCAGTTTAGCTGAAATAGTCTCTTGCTCCATTAAACCTTGCATTCACTCTCCACACCCCGAACAGGGGATTTTCAGGATTTTTGTAAAACGCACCAACTCTTCAAACATTGTTACCATAGAAAAGAACTCGATTGAATGACTATTCCAATCCATTATACAGTTTACTCTTTTGGAAAGGCAAAGTGTTTGTGTTTTAAAAACATGAAAATAAATTTTCAATTTTTCTTTCATATGAAATATTTAAAATACAACTTTTACTTACAAAAATTTAGATAACTCAAATTTTTTTTAAATAAATTTATTTGCAAAACTCCTCATGCTCCACATTGCATAACCTGAGGCTTACAGACGTAAGTGGTAACAAGATTACAAAACAACAATAATAATAACAACAAAAAACATAATTAAGAAAAAAAACATAGGGAAAAAAACACAAAGGGAAAAAACAAACATAAAGAGCCAAAACTAAACTAAAGGAAGGAGGAAATACACCAATATAAAGAAAGGAAAGTATCTGTAAAATTTTAAAAATCTATACTGTAAACAAATTTCTCAAGACATTAAGGCTTTCAGAACAATTGACTAACAAAGACAAAATGGTGGCCAGGAAATACCTAACTTAATAACTTATTTTAACTCCTTTTTAAAATTTTCTCTTTTACAACAATATAGATTACAATACAACAAGACATGTTCGCGGTTTCAGCGTCCAGACCACAAGAACCAATATCATTACCAATTAACTCAAATTAACCATATAAAACATTTTATTTTTATTTCTAGATAATTTTTTAAAACAAAATCCTGTGGTAGATTTACAAGAATTTTGCTTAAAAATATTTTATAATACAAGGGGTGATCAAATGAAAAGGTACGAAACGACACGGTGGGTACAAATATAGACTTTATTCAAAATATACACCATAGGCCTGAGCACAACGATCCCACTGATGAACAAGCCGCAGGATTCCTTGTTCCCAGAATTCCTGTGGCTGTGACGAGACCCAGTCCTTCAGTGTCCTTGAGTACGTAGTCCGAGTTGAAGCGCTTTCCTTTCAGGTGTTTCTTCAGTGGACCAAACACATGGAAATCGCAGGGTGACATGTCCGGACTGTAGGACGGATGGTCCAACGTCTCCCATTGGAACTTGTCCAGTTCCATTTGTGTGACTCTGGAGACGTGTGGACGCGCGTTATCATGGAGCAGAACCACACCCTCAGTGAGCAGCCCCGGTCTTTTGTTCTTGATGGACCTGCGTAGGCGTCGGAGTGTCTCACAGTACACATCGGAGTTAATGCTTTTTCTGTGCTCGAGTAATTCTGTGCTCGCATCATTTGGACGCCGCTTTTTAGAAGAACCTTTGCTCTCTCCTGCGCATGCGGGCACCCGCGCATGATCCGATCCCAGTCAGAGTCACCAATGGCATCCCGAGATGTCTCGCTACATTCTTCCTTGGCGGAATATGCAAATATTTAACTGTTTCATTTTTATGTCGTTTCGTACCTTTTCATTTGATCACCCCTTGTACTTAACGGTCCACTTAATTGTTTTGTCTCTTGCTTCTCTTAAAATACCAAAGGGAAGATTTCAAAATTCTTTTGTTGCATAGTTTGTAGGCCTTAATCTTTTTATAAAAGCTTATATTAGACATTCGGTTATTTCATTAGCTTCAAGTGACGAAACATACGAGAAATTCAAGTGGAAAAATTTAATTAATTATTCCTCACCAAGTCTTGGGTTGTTTCGGTCCTTTTTCATTCAGGTGGCTACAAATACTTTCCAGAATTTGAATCTAGTATTGTTGACCCAAACTAATGTCTCAAGAAAAAGGTAATTCCTTTTCTATAGGACCATCACAAAACGTTTTATACAGTTAGAAGTCCATGCACTGAAATATAGTCCGTAACCATATTTTCAATAGCATCGCATTTTTCAATCATTTCGGCTTCACAGGATACGACTTCTTTGAAGATGGGCCCTTTATTCGGACTGTATTTAATGCATTTAAAAGTAAAATCAATGAAGTTCTCGCTTGTTATCTGTATGTGTCGTTCAGGTGGGGAAAGTTCTAGGTAATTCCTCCTGAGATTCCGGCACATTTTTTTTATCCATGATATATTTGATCCACCAGGGGCCCAATGTTATTCCCTCAGGAGTTGGATAGTACTTTTTTCCATACTTCTTGAAACGTCTTTGTGTATTGATATGGAATCGCAATAGGTGCTTACAAAGACAAACGTCTCCAATTTGAAATATTGCATCTGGTATGCAATCCTCGGAGAATTTTCCTTCATTCTGAAAATATAAATCATAATTTGTAAAGATTATAGAAGGACAAAAGTATTATAAACGTGCCATATCGCCGCCCAGCCTATATGGTGTATATGATCCTCGACTTGTAACAGAGTGAGCTCGCGTTTCGAATCCTGAATATACAATGGATGCATCATCGGGAAAAGAAGTCGGATTTTTGCCTGAAATGGATTCCCGTTTCTAATGGAAAGCAGCGCACCCCTTATGTTGTATGCTGGGTTCATTGCTTATAATCAAGTCTATATGCTGTGTTTGTATTGTAGTTTCTGTCCTTCCACTCTCGTCTTTCATGTGTATACCAAGATGAAACGCAAAACAAACGTGACATATTAAATGTATTCAATTTTCTTGCCTAATTTGAAAGTGCTGTTCTTGCTTTCTTGCAAAACATTCCATGGTCTTTTGAAGCTTTAGTTTTCGTTATGTTTTAATCATTTAACTCCTCGTTGAGTATTGTCCAACGAAGTGAGAATCTTTAACATTGATATGTTAAGCATCTAAAGCATATTAACCAAACTACGCTTGAATCGAATTCGAGTGGTTGACGGTAATATATCCATCCGCTCCAAGCATTAAAACAATTTCTGAAGCTGGCAACCCCTTTCTCCCCCTGCCTTATCTGCTAACCTGTTTAAAATTGGATTTTTATATCTCATTTGACAAAATTATTTTAAACTGTTTTAACATTAATTTTTATGTATGGGCATGCACATAGATAAATATAAAATATATATCTATATATCTTTCATCTACATTTTAAAATGATATTTTAACAAACGTGTGGCGCAGTTTAACCAAAATTGGCTCTTGCGCCATTAAACACCACAATCTCATCACATCTGCTAACCTATTCCAGAGTAGTTGCTTACCACGGCTTTTTAGAGTCGCCCTTTTGTTTAATCTCGTTTCAGGTCACACAGACTAAGAAACGCCCTATGTGTTGGACCTCCGAATCCGATCCATCCTCGACAAGTGTGCTGTAAGGTCTTGCGTGTGGAAGTGCAATGCAGTTTGAAGTACTTGAAGATACTATCCAGGTAGGTTAACCCCTTCTTATTTTGGGTGGATAGCTAAACGGACACAATACGTCACAGGAATCGGAATAACTACACAAATTATACAAAATGCACACACCATACAAATAAAACGGGACTAAAACTGAGGGTGGAGCAGACATTTTATCCATACCACACACCAGGTGGCATTAGCAGTTCGGTTACAGTGCCATGTTGAATAGTTATGGCTGGTACTGACTTGTGTGAAGTAATTCTGCTCCTTCCTGAAAGAATCGATACATCCGACTGAGATTCTAGAAATTTCGATTGCATCTAGAGTTTTTCATTGTTTCAAATACGTGGGCCATTTTCAGTGTATTCTTTCAAGCAATTTTGCTCCTTAAAAACATTGAGCATGCTGGTAAAAATTTTAATTAAACACTTCGAGGATAATTCAGAAGTTTCGTATGTGTGTTTGGCTATTATGCTAGTCCATTATTATCAATAAAGCTCTTTTAAAGAAATTTTATATATATAGTTTTTAGTCAATTGACCTAATTTGTTATTTAATGTCTTTCCATTCTTCACATGCAACATAGCTTTTATTTTATATGAAAACTGGGCAGTTAGCTTTCTTGAATATTTAATCTGTCATGACCTGCATTTATTTCTAAAAAGTCTTTAATTTTCTTAAGCGGAGAAAATTAAATTGAAGCAAAGAAATTGGTATAAAAGTTGTAGAAAGCATAACCTATTGAACTTCTGCTGGCTACTCAAGTACCTGCTTTCTGTGGTCAAAATTGCAGATAACTACGCAAGTTTCTTCAAGACCCAAGGAATATTGCTTCCATGTAAATTCGGTTGAAAAGTTCTTTTTGGTGTTGGATCAGGGTAGACAGCCAATGGCATGCGTGCCACATGTGGCACTCGGTGCGATTTTTAGTGGCACACTGCACTTCTCTACAAATTTGCCAATTTTTGAGGGGATGGAAGATGATAAATTGGTAATTGACTATACTGGGCAAACATCTTAAAGATTTTTGGATATGTTTAGAATTACAAAAATCTGAGAATTCTTAACAAAAATTTACAGATTTTGTGAACTATTGAATGTCACTGCTGGAGAGATTTATTTGTTTGAAGAGAGAAAATTGTGCATGCGCTCTGCTTTCCACTCTTGGTTCTATATCTATTTAAGAAGTCTTTCCACATATGAAATATTTAAAATCTTCAAAGAAATTGCTTGACAGCTGAATGCTCAAAATAGTGTCAAATATAAAGTCGTAAATTATACGCCTAATATTGCAAAATGCATATAAAGCGAGCACCAAAGTTTGAATTAAAATTTCTTTTAAAAAACTATAATAAAGATAAATATTTTTATTTATGTCTATTTCTTATTTTAATATAAATATGCTTACAAAATGTGTAGTATACGTATAATTTAATTATTTTATTTTGAAGTATTATATTTTATGCTTTTTATTTTTATAAGAAATGTCTACAAATGCTGCGAAATTGATATACAATAAAACTATATCTGTATTATTGACCACTATTCTCCAATTCTGTATGCATTATCACTGAATCTAATTATTTCAAAAATATCTTACTGTGTGTCACGCTAAATCATACTGGTAGAGTATTTTGGCATGCCACAGCTGAAAGGTTGCCGACCCCTGTGTTAGCTGTTAGAGCCATTAGAAAAGTGTACTAATATTGCGGAAGAAATAGTATATAAAACGAGAACTTTAAATTTTTCTAATATTTACCTTAGCTTACAAGAATATTTTTAAGAGGTGATTTTTAAAGAAGGAAATTTTTACGATAATTTGAGCGCACAAAAAAGAATATCTCTGAAACGCTCCATATAAACTTGTGACGCTTATGTCATGATCCCTTTAGATTGTAACAAACCGCAGGTTTTAAGGTTTACAGCCATTTTCGGCTTGCAACATAAGGTAATTTTCTCGAAAGATCATTAATGTCAAATCTGAATGCTTTAAAATATCTATTGCTTAAATATTTTTACCTTGCTGTTTGACTCTTGATGCATCTCAAGTATTTCAAAGAAATTAAAATTACACTATGTCCGATGTATTTTTACTTATGCTGTTTTCTTAGCATTGAAATTTTTACGATTTTATGAAAATATTTTTCGGAAACGAGTTGAATACGCGTAATTTATTTTATAATTTTGACTCTTTAAATATATTTGTTTTTACAAATAAAATGCTTCTGAAAATCGTTTTTGAAAAATTGGTCCAAGAATCTAAATCTGCATAAACGGTATTTTTCTTTCTACTTCCCTCTTATTTAATTACCGCAATAGAAACCAGGAGAATTTCATACAAATGTTTCACTAAAAAAACTTTGTTTAATATTAGTAATATGCAAATCCTAGAAGTTTTGAACGGTACTCGCGTATTATCGCAACCTATTGGCGACATATGAAACGAAGCGCATGATTGTGACATCACGTGAAAACTGTCACGTGATTACGATGGAAAAAAATACTTTCACAAAAAGATAATTATCTACATTTGTCTAACACTTTCAGAAAAACCTAATCTCTCTCTATATATATATATACATATACACACAGGCTTCAAGAAACAAACGTTTTTTAAAGTTTAACATGTACTTCAAAAAAAAAGATAACAAATCATCAAATTAAATTTCATCATTTCTAAAAATTGTTGCCTTTTGCGATGATATCATTCCCCTTAAGAATATTTTATTTTAAAGAAAGAAATGACATCAATTTTTAACAGTAAAGAATAATTATTAATAATTTAGAATTAAAAAATTTGTGAAATGTAAAAATAAAAGAAATTTACTTAATTTTTATAAACATTCCTTTCACAAATTGTTTTACTTCAGAATAAATATTTTCTCCATTTTGTTTATAATTTTAATTCATAATTCAGACTTTTTATATTATATGCATTTAACTGACACTGTATTTGATAATAGCGAGTTCTTTTTAAGGAAACGATACAATTGTATTTGAATAGTCAAGCAGTTGGAAGTTTTTTAAAAGAAGTCGTATTGATCCTATATACTGTAAGCCATTCTTGCGCAAAAATATATAACTACTAAATTAAGAATCAAAATATAACTATATTAGCTGTGTACCAGGTGCTAGGATCCAACCTAGCTAACACTATTTGAAACAGACTAATACCTAATTAGATAAATAAATTAGAATAAAACCAAAATTATATCAGAGTTATTGAGTTTTTCCTTACAAATATATACACTAGAATAATGCATAAAATACAATGATATCGTATATTTTAATTAGATAAAATTAAAGGACAAGAATGTCAACAACTTACTTATAGGTTTTAACACACACGCGAAGAAACAACACGTGCAAATGTTGCCACGATTGTCACGTGATTCCCCGCTTGGCGTCTTTCAGTCGCGAATTTCCTCCATTCAGCGTGTGCGATGCATGCGAAACTGAGGTTGCCAACTTGGTGAGTTACCTTGAACATTGGCAATTGTTTTAATAATGCATAGGTACTTTTTTGACTAATCTATATCCTCTTAATTGCCAAGAAATAAACTTTGTAAAAAATAAATATTTAATGTTGCCAGATAATATCATTCTTTATCGAACTCTAATATTAGCTTCATATTTATTCAAAAGTGAAACATTATCTTGTGACGTATGTGCGTCCCCCTTTGAGACATCTGGGAGTTGCTTCCCACGGCCGGGTCAGTTTTAGAAGAATGATGACCACACGTGCAAAAACACCTGCAGTCGCTAATATACTGCAACGGACTTGTCTTAATTAGCCCCTGCAACCTTTGACCCGAGGGGAAGCATTTCGCCACCACCGGATGTGGGGTGTGAAAGGGGTCGAGGTCGGTCAACCGCAGGGGAGCACAAGAGGGCCGGGAGAGAATGAGTGGACAGCGGAAACTGGCAGTGAACGGACACCAACAAAATCCCTCCCCCACAAAATTATTTTGGAACTCTAAAGTCATCTCATAGTGCAAAATTATATATTAATGTAAATAATAGCTGTGACTTAATTAAACTAAATTATTATACTTCAAATACGCTACCATTATTGAATCAAACGTCACAATCTTTATGTTCAACTTTCATTTCTTGACTGTTCAAATTCGTAAATATTTCAAAATCATAATTCGAATGTTCTTTTTCAATTAGTACTAATGGATAAATAAAAGCCCTTAACTGTCAGAATGAAGAGGCGACTCAAAATTAACGAAACATCAGAGGAACACAAAAGAAGTTTCTTTACTATAAAGACGAGACAGACTGAACTAAAGCGTACATTCGTAAACAAGCAACTGCAGCGTCCTGCACAAATATTTCAACACATTCTAAAGTTGAGGTTTCAACATCACATAGTATTTTGGAAAGTTAAGCCTTCATGAAACCAGAATATATTCGTATCATTAGTAATGATTAATTTTTCTTTTTCACAGTTCTGAAATATAAATTTAATTTTGATTAAACGTGGTGTAGGCCAGCTGATTGTCTTTTCAAATCAAGGATGTCCGGAACGCTTCAGAAATCTGGATTAGGAATGTTGAAATATTTTTTGTGGCATTTAATTTTTGGATTAAAGTGTGGAATAGACGGAACATTTGAAACTGGAAACTTTTGTAGACGGAGCGGACGCCAAACTGTCGATATGTATCAATAAATGGATTAGAAAAATTATTTGTACTTAATGTTTTCTCTTCTTGGAAAATGCTTCTTGGTAAAGTTATCAATCAAGAATTAAATTTAAGTTAAAATTTATTCTTAAAAAAATATAAAGGGATTTTTTCCTTTAAATTAGAAAAATGCAAACACTTATTTACTTACAAAAGAATTGCCTTTTGAAAGAGTAAATTCTCTTGATGTCTTCCAGAAAAATAAAGTTTGTTCAGGTTGTTGGATTTGGGCATTTTTATCGATGAGCTTTTCAAAGCAAGCATCGAAATGTCAGACACGCACATATTAATCCAAAATTTGTAGCGTACTTATCCTACTTTTCTCTAACCACAGCTCTTTTCGTACAGACCCAATACTGTGCACCTTTCTTCCTGTTTGCATAAGCATCTTTCGGGCATAAGCAGATATATCCTTCTCTTAAATACTCTTTAGACAAATGCATAGTATTCTTGCACATCGCATACATTCGAAGGCGGTTCCACACACCACAGCATGATAGACATCTTTCCTTTACTTTCAAATTTTAAGAAAATTAGAAATAAAATATTAGAAATTTCCATAGAACAGTTTGCTTGAAATTTTTCGCGTATTGCAGCATTACAAAGTGATAATTCTGAACAAAAACTATAATTTTAAGAAATGTATAACGTAAGTGCTTAATCTGATAATCGTTTAAAAATACGTGCACAATTTAAATAAAGAATAACAAAATACAAAGAATACGTGATCTTGTAGAAAAGACTCTTCAAAGTTTTAGGGTTGCCAAATTAATCTTCCTGAATGAATACGTTCTCGCCTTGAAACCTAGATAAACATCGCCAAATCCAACTGTCCCCTATTCTACACTCCAGCCTGTTTTTGTACATTGAGTTTTTTGCAGCTTATAATGAGCTTTTGTGTATTGTATTTTTGAAATTTGTTGTAAATGACATTTTGGTGAACGATTATGTTTGTTCAATTTAATAAGCCTTAATAAACAACGTAATTGATCTTTTGTTTGTTTCTATGCTAATTTTGTATTAAATGATTGTCCACGAGAAATTCGCGAAGGAGTGGTATTTTACGTAGAATATTGTAAAGTTCATGTGATAATTTGTAAAAAATAGTTTTAATTATTAGAAATGAAAATTAAAACATACTAAAAGGAGTTCTCATAATCATGAGTGAAATACGAGGAAAGTTTTTAAAAAATTGTATCACTCGGTTGTTGGTCTAAGCCTCAGGTGGTGGTAGCGATTTTTTCAAAGCAATATAAAGAATTAAATTGTATTGTATTCTAGTGTGTGTTTGCGTGTCGGAAATCTCGCAATCAGAGCTGTAGGTTTCAATTGGTTCCATGTGTCTTCGTCTGTGCTACAAACTTTCTTCCATTAAAGGGAACATCTTTAGAAGGTTCAAAAGTTGTGCCAAATAACAATTTTAAAGTTAAGTTCTCGAAAATGAATTTATGTCAATTAAAGACTACATTTTAAAGTCATTTTTAAAATAAAACCAAGTACAGAACATCGTACAATTTCTTTTTGGCAGAAATATATTTTCAATTACATTGGATACTTGAAACAAATGTGAATACAGTAAAGCCTGTTTGTGCGGTAGATATGGACCGCATAAAAACCGCACAAAAAATCTGCGAAAATAGCAGTGACGTAACGGAGAACATTAGGGCCACCCCTGCAAAGTCAGGTTTGGGGCCCCAAGCCGGATCTTACAAATGATTGCAAAACCATATATATTTTGTCAGACTTTGGGTCCCCGTGGTGTGGGGGTTGTGGAGTGTACGTTACGCTACTGGAAAATAGTATAAATACTTGCATATAACTAACAAATTTGTCCATGTACTATAGAATTTTGTATGCGGTGGAGAGGCACCAAAAAAAAATCGCACCTAAATGTCAATTTACGAAATTTGAGAGTACTTCCAAAGTAATTGTTAATAAATAATTAAATTTCTCTTTGTATACATGAAAAAATTTTCAAAATACTCGTACATAATTCACTACTACTTGTCGTTACCCAAAGCACGCATCTTCACATGATAAATTAGTTCAAAACCACTTTCGTCACACTTAAAGATACAATTTCAATTTATTTTTGACACCAAAAGTTAGTGATAAGTTTTTGTGACGTTGTTCGGTTGGTCAGTAGCTTGTGATCATCCCGATAACCAGATATGAATGATTGGAACTCTTTTTGGAAATTCTAACTCCTTTCGGAATTGGTATCTATTTTAAGGTGCTTTCCGATTTGTTGTAAAGCCGTATCCCTGCATACATATTTTATCCACGTTCGAAGAATCCGGTTCTTGTCAGTCTTCATAATATATCAAGTTACTGATAATTTCACTGTCATTGAAAATTTAGTCTTCAATCGAGATAATTTTAATCGAGATCTCTTAATGCTTGCGCATTAAGAGAATGCAAATGAACGTGCACTATCGAGACTATTTATAATAAATTAACAGAGCATTTTGAAGTGCATGAATATTCACAGAAAACATTACAGTGGCACCAAAGCCGTTCGCATAAAAAAAATATCGCGCAGAACCAAAATCTCGTAAAAGAAAAAAACTGCCCAAAGACGGGTTCTACTGTATTTTCTAATCTGTATACACTTCTATACTTTAAATAGTTACATTAACTCAAATAGTTTAGATTCTTTCAATATTAATATTGCAGCTTTATTTGTACTAAAATCTTGGAAATAAAATACTTTCGCGATTAAATTCGTATTCACTTTAAATACGTCTTTGTAACACATTTAAGAATGTAATAAAAATTTGAAGTAAACGAGCACTCGCATTAGACTTGGTCTCGCACCTTCCGATTTGTCGTTTAGAGGGAAATGTGAAGTGCCTTTTTTCAAAAACATTTCGAAAATTTCATTAATATATAAATTTTACGAGATTTTTAGTATTAAAATTTAATAAATTGGAGAAATATTTAAAGCACTTCTATATCAAATCTTGTTTCCGATGTTACAAATTTCAAGACCAATTTACAGATGGATGAATTTCATGTATATTCAATAAAGGAAAATAGCAATTCACGAATTCTCTGTGAGACAATAACACGTTTATGAAGGATTTATACAAAACTAATTAAATTTCTTTTCTCCTATAAACAATTCCAACGTTTGACATTGAGTTATAGTTAATAACTAGCTTTTACCCGCGGCTCCGCTCGCGTTGATGTCTTTAAATAACTGTCAAAGTCGTAATCATTAGCATTAGAAAGTAAATAATATAATATGGTAATTTTTTTATTGCTTGACTGGAACCAATAAAATTTAAAATGTCTAAAATTGAGCTTAGTTAAAAAAAACTGAAAACGTAATTTATTATAATAATTAACAAATATATTTAATAACTTAAACTATTAATATTTTTAAAAATCGAAAGTATCTACGTTTACTATATAATTCCTCTTCAAAAGAACTCAAAACAGAATATTATTCTAAGATGCTACTGTATACCATATTGTATGTTCTTCCGTCAGTTGCAAATATGTGAAGATTTGGGCATTGGACACACCGATCAGGCTACATATAGTTGGTCATGGGAAAAACATTACATTTTCCAAATGCTTTTTGAAATGTTAGCTTTGTTAACAGCAACAGTAATACTGGAAATTGAACTTGTTTGAATTGAAACGGTAGGTCAGTGGGGATACTTGGAATTCGAGGTATCATAACACTATCCCTTTTCATGACATATGTTAAAATATTGGCACCAAGTATATTCTGCATAAGTTTTGTGATGAAATGCCTCGTTCCTTTACATAGTCGAGGAGCACCGCAATTTTGCATAACTGGTACATTTAGTTTTAATTGAAGTTTATGTGAGGGTACACCTGAAAGTTCAAGTGAATTTAAGAACTCCGTGGGATATGAAGTACTTTGTTCTTTATCCATGATTATATTCATTGATAAATATTTCTTCAATCCCCCCCCCCTCCCTCGCACGTCGTTTAAATTTTCAATGTTGATTTTATGGACAATGTCATTGTTAGGCACCAATATTGAACTTGCGCGCAACTACTGATCCTTATTTAAATTTTGTTGCAAGCCCGGCTAAATTTGAGCAATAAGATTTACATCAATTTCTTCTACATTACAAAATTCTCTGAAAGTAAAATATAACCTCCAGCATTTGCGTCCAAACATCCCTAACCGATTTTCAATTGCGTCTCTGCATAATGTTCCGAATTTAAACCATAGCAACTGCTATCTTCTGGGTTTTTCTGATGGTCATTATAATAAGTTTAGCAAAAACGTTTTTCCGGTTCTTCCAGGGGTGTCGAGAAAAAAGAGGGCACCACTGCCGGATTTTAGTTTGCGTAACACTGGTTGGAAAGCGTGACTTTGTTCTGGAGTTAAATGAGGGATAAATTCTGCTACTTGATGTTGCAATGCTATAAAATCATAGTTTAATTCTCAAGTAATTTCATTATGGAAGCCATTTCCGTCGACACATCTAGGGCTAATAATTCCAAAATCATGTAGCTTCTTCCTAACCATTCTGAAAACCTTTATTGCGTTTCGTTGTATATGTGTTCATTGAAAGGCATATTTGGTTGTTTTTCGTCGCAAAATATCCTCCGCCATGTAGTCTTTGTACTTATTCCAAAAGGTTTGAGGATTAGAAAGACAGAAGATGAAATAAGTATTGCGTAAAGCTCCCTAATTTTATTCGGCGAGTGACATTGTATGGGTGCCTCCATAGTATATCTTCAAAGTAATATCTCCATGTAAAATATCTAGGTTCAGTATAATTGAAAGATTTTGTGCAAAATATGAATATTGTATAATTAGGTTAAAAAAAATTCAAAGTAATAAATCCTTTCAAATTAATCAAACTAATCAAAACTTCTAAAGTAATAAAAACTTCTTATGAAACTGTCAATTAATATTACCATAGAATTTTCAATATCATGTGCGCGCAATTCGCTAAAACTTTATTTTGTTTCCCTCTTTAAAACCCCTCAGGGTGCTCACCTTCTTTAGGTGAGTACGGGTGTCACAATCCGAGGTACCCTAGTAATTTCCTTTTACCAAGGGGTTTACTGTCTTTGGTAAACACGGGTGTCACGACCCCGGTGTGCCCTAGTGATCCGTCTCTATTTTCAACCCTCTTTCTGTCATTCCATTCCTCCATTCTTTCTTTTCACGTCTAGATCACAGCTTAAAAAAAATATTAAATATACTTGTGTTATACATTTATTTAATTTGATTACGTATCCATTAATAACATATTGTTGTTTACATTTTGTATTGCGTTAATTTAGTTCCTTATTTTTCTTCTGTTTCATTAAATATTTTGCTTATGTTGATATTCGTTTTCGACTAACACCGTTGGTTTTCCGACCCGCATGTTTGCCGTGTGCGGCGTCCCGTAAGGAGAAAAAAGGTGTCCTGGGGATACCTTTGCGTTCCCTTTGGCCCACGCTTCGCTGTAGACGGGTGGCAGGAGTGATCCCGCTCCTATCAATCGGCTGGTGATAAGTCTCATCGGAGACATTGCTGTAGGGTTAGTGCTGCAGATAAGGGGTGGCAGGTTTACCCGTTGGATCCTCGCCCTGATGCTGTAGTACTATATTCGGGGTGTACTCCAGGTAAGCGCCGTGCCTGGGGTTTGCCAGTTGACCGGCACACTTCCTCCCTTGTTGGACTCCGTTTTAGGTGGAGGCACGTCAGAATGAAGTTTGTTTCGCATTTATGGATCCGAATATGTTGTGCAAGGGTAAAGGCCTTATTTTACCCACAATTGCCATTGATAATATTGCTGCACATTCTCTATTTTTCTTTCTATCACTACCGAACAATGAAATGTCACAAAAATCTCCGTTTATAATTCAAAAAGTTTTGACAGGGATAGGTGGAGAGCCAAAATCCATCAACAAATTACGATCTGGTGACTTATTGATTGAAACTAAATCTGCCTTACAAAGTAAATCTTTCCTAAAGGCGAAAACCTTTTTAGATTCCCCATTAACAGTAACTCCTCACAAATCTTTAAATTCTTGTCGTGGTGTCATCTCAGAAACAGATCTTTTGTGTGCTTTTGAAGCAGAAATCCTGGAAGAACTTGCTGATCAGGGTGTTACCCAGGTCAGAAGAATTACAATAAAAAAAGACACTTCACTTTTCCCCACTAAACATTTAATTCTTACCTTCAATAGCCCTAATTTACCATCAAACATTAAAGCTGGCTACCTTAACTGTAAAATCCGTCCCTATGTACCGAATCCTCTGCGCTGCTTTAAGTGCCAGAGGTTCGGTCACTCTCAAACTTCTTGCCGTGGACAATTAACGTGCTCTAGATGTGCATCCGTTGGACATTCTTCAACGGATTGTAGTCTAGAGCCAAAATGTGTTAATTGTTCCCAATCTCATACATCCGATTCAAAACTATGCCCAAAGTGGAAAATAGAAAAACAGATCCAGGAAATAAAAACAAATAAAAATATATCTTATCCTGAAGCCCGTAAATTGATTGTCCCACAAATATCTCGCACATATGCACAAGCCATTAAACCTTCAACTATATCCAGTACTACTCAAACCGATCCAAATATAACGAATGTAATCTGCCCTCCATTACAATGTCTTAAACCCTTACCCTCTGCAAATCAAAAGGCAAGTACATCACCCTCAATGCCTGCAGTCTCCACATCTTCAACTCAGGTACATCTACTTCCTTCCACATCCTCAGAAATACCAGCCATATCAAATGATCCTCAGTTACCTATACCAATTTCTACTACTACTACCAGCACCACCCCTCGAAATAGTGTATTTAATAGCCCTGTTCGTTCAAGATTAAAAGATCAAGTAAAATGTTTAGTCAGATCAAAAGATATGCTTCCCCCAAGAAAACTTCCTTACCAAAAAAGAAAAAGCACAATTTTCCTAAACCCAATACGTTCATCCCGGCATCTGAGAATCAAACTACACGTATATCTGCCACAACCCGAGCTTTGAAACAAACAAAAAATCGTTGGAAAGAATCAACAGACATTGAAATAAAAATGGAGCCCACAAATCCCATGAAAATGAATCGGACGAGGAATCATCGGACGAAGATATGTCAGATGAGGACACTCTTGTATATGATGTTGAAGCAGATGAGGAGGAGGTGATGAAGAAACGATATTTGACTCCTACCAAACACAGGAGGTGACGTTGTTCAATCATGCTTATCGGACTTGGTGGGGGTAAACCCCACCAAAATTTTGTTATTAGGAATTTTTTACTTGGATATAAAATATTTTGTTTTACTTTTTTCTGAACGGTTTTAACCTTATCTGACTTGGTGGGGTGTGCCCCACCAAAATCTGTTTGCTTTTTACTTGTGCGAAATGTTTGCTGTTTGTGTGAACTTTTTACTATATACGAGTATTTTTTAATGAATTTTTAACATTTTAACAATCGATTGGCGCAGCTTAGCCGAAATCGGCTCTTGCGCCATTAAACCCAACATTCACTCACTCACTCACTCATTCATTAAATATTTTGCTTATGTTGATATTCGTTTTCGACTAACACCGTTGGTTTTCCGACCCGCATGTTTGCCGTGTGCGGCGTCCCGTAAGGAGGAAAAAGGTGTCCTGGGGATACCTTTGCGTTCCCTTTGGTCCACGCTTCGCTGTAGACGGGTGGCAGGAGTGAGCCCTCTCCTGTCAATCGGCTGGTGATAAGTTTCTTCCCAGCCATTGCTGTAGGGTTAGTGCTGCAGATAAGGGGTGGCGGGTTTACCCGTTGGATCCTCGCCCTGATGCTGTAGCATTATATTCTGCGTGTACTCCAGGTAAGCGCCGTGCCTGGCTTTTGCCAGATGACCGGCATACTGCCTCCCTTGTTGGACTCCGTGGTGGGTGGAGGCACGCCATAATGAATGTTTTCTACGCTTATGGATCCAATTCAGAATGGCCTGGGTAAAGGCCTTATTTTACCCACTCTTAACGTTGACGAAGTTGCAAAATGTTCACGATTTTTAATCTTAACTTTCCCCAACAATGAAATGACTCGAAAATCTCCGTTTGCTGTTCACAAGGCTGTAATAGGAATAGGGGGAGAACCAAAATCCATCAAAAAATTACGATCCGGTGACTTACTCATTGAGACTACCTCTGCCTTGCAAAGTAAATCGTTCTTGATTGCTAAAACCTTTTTAGATTCTCCACTAACTGTAAGTCCTCACAGATCTTTGAATTCTTGTCGAGGTGTCATCTCTGAACCAGATCTTTTGTGTGCCTCCGAGGCAGAAATCCTTGAAGGATTTTTTGACCAGGGTGTAATTCAGGTCAGAAGAATTACAATAAAAAAAGACACTGCACTTTTACCCACTAAACATTTCATTCTAACCTTCAATAGCCCTAATCTACCATCAACCATTAAAGCCGGATACCTAAATTGTAAAGTACGTCCCTACATACCGAATCCTCTGCGCTGTTTTAAGTGCCAGAGGTTTGGACACTCGCAAACTTCCTGCCGCGGTCAATTGACATTCTCTAGATGTGCATCCGTTGGGCATTCTTCCACGGATTGTACACTAGACCCGAAATGTGTTAATTGTTCCCAAACCCATCAATCGGATTCAAAAGTATGCCCAAAGTGGAAAATAGAAAAACAGATCCAGGAAATAAAAACAAATAAAAATATATCTTATCCTGAAGCCCGTAAATTGATTGTCCCACAAATATCTCGCACATATGCACAAGCCATTAAACCTTCAACTATATCTAGTACTACTCAAACCGATCCAAATATAACGAATGTAATCTGCCCTCCATTACAATGTCTTAAACCCTTACCCTCTGCAAATCAAAAGGCAAGTACATCACCCTCAATGCCTGCAGTCTCCACATCTTCAACTCAGGTACATCTACTTCCTTCCACATCCTCAGAAATACCAGCCATATCAAATGATCCTCAGTTACCTATACCAATTTCTACTACTACTACCAGCACCACCCCTCGAAATAGTGTATTTAATAGCCCTGTTCGTTCAAGATTAAAAGATCAAGTAAAATGTTTAGTCAGATCAAAAGATATGCTTCCCCCAAGAAAACTTCCTTACCAAAAAAGAAAAAGCACAATTTTCCTAAACCCAATACGTTCATCCCGGCATCTGAGAATCAAACTACACGTATATCTGCCACAACCCGAGCTTTGAAACAAACAAAAAATCGTTGGAAAGAATCAACAGACATTGAAATAAAAATGGAGCCCCACAAATCCCATGAAAATGAATCGGACGAGGAATCATCGGACGAAGATATGTCAGATGAGGACACTCTTGTATATGATGTTGAAGCAGATGAGGAGGAGGTGATGAAGAAACGATATTTGACTCCTACCAAACACAGGAGGTGACGTTGTTCAATCATGCTTATCGGACTTGGTGGGGGTAAACCCCACCAAAATTTTGTTATTAGGAATTTTTTACTTGGATATAAAATATTTTGTTTTACTTTTTTCTGAACGGTTTTAACCTTATCTGACTTGGTGGGGTGTGCCCCACCAAAATCTGTTTGCTTTTTACTTGTGCGAAATGTTTGCTGTTTGTGTGAACTTTTTACTATATACGAGTATTTTTTAATGAATTTTTAACATTTTAACAATCGATTGGCGCAGCTTAGCCGAAATCGGCTCTTGCGCCATTAAACCCAACATTCACTCACTCACTCACTCATTCATTAAATATTTTGCTTATGTTGATATTCGTTTTCGACTAACACCGTTGGTTTTCCGACCCGCATGTTTGCCGTGTGCGGCGTCCCGTAAGGAGGAAAAAGGTGTCCTGGGGATACCTTTGCGTTCCCTTTGGTCCACGCTTCGCTGTAGACGGGTGGCAGGAGTGAGCCCTCTCCTGTCAATCGGCTGGTGATAAGTTTCTTCCCAGCCATTGCTGTAGGGTTAGTGCTGCAGATAAGGGGTGGCGGGTTTACCCGTTGGATCCTCGCCCTGATGCTGTAGCATTATATTCTGCGTGTACTCCAGGTAAGCGCCGTGCCTGGCTTTTGCCAGATGACCGGCATACTGCCTCCCTTGTTGGACTCCGTGGTGGGTGGAGGCACGCCATAATGAATGTTTTCTACGCTTATGGATCCAATTCAGAATGGCCTGGGTAAAGGCCTTATTTTACCCACTCTTAACGTTGACGAAGTTGCAAAATGTTCACGATTTTTAATCTTAACTTTCCCCAACAATGAAATGACTCGAAAATCTCCGTTTGCTGTTCACAAGGCTGTAATAGGAATAGGGGGAGAACCAAAATCCATCAAAAAATTACGATCCGGTGACTTACTCATTGAGACTACCTCTGCCTTGCAAAGTAAATCGTTCTTGCTTGCTAAAACCTTTTTAGATTCTCCACTAACTGTAAGTCCTCACAGATCTTTGAATTCTTGTCGAGGTGTCATCTCTGAACCAGATCTTTTGTGTGCCTCCGAGGCAGAAATCCTTGAAGGATTTTTTGACCAGGGTGTAATTCAGGTCAGAAGAATTACAATAAAAAAAGACACTGCACTTTTACCCACTAAACATTTCATTCTAACCTTCAATAGCCCTAATCTACCATCAACCATTAAAGCCGGATACCTAAATTGTAAAGTACGTCCCTACATACCGAATCCTCTGCGCTGTTTTAAGTGCCAGAGGTTTGGACACTCGCAAACTTCCTGCCGCGGTCAATTGACATGCTCTAGATGTGCATCCGTTGGGCATTCTTCCACGGATTGTACACTAGACCCGAAATGTGTTAATTGTTCCCAAACCCATCAATCGGATTCAAAAGTATGCCCAAAGTGGAAAAAAGAAAAAGAAATCCAAGCTATTAAAACAAATAGGAATATATCTTATATAGAAGCACGAAAATTAATAGTTCCTCAGTTAACTCAAACTTACGCTGAAGCTACCAAATCCTCTACTATAAACAGTTCTTCACAGACAGACGAAGATATAACAAAAATAAAATGTCCACCCTTAAATTTACTACAGCCAATTTCATCCCTCCCAAAACCAAATATACCAACATCCACTCCTGCTCTTTTCACATCATCTTCAGCCCAGGCACACCTCTTGCCCTCTACCTCTTCAATAGCCACTACAGTGTCAGAGCCTCAGCCCACCAATTCCTATTTCTGCTGCAATACTTTCAACCACCAACTCTATGTTCAGCCCTATGGAAACTTCATCAAATATATCTGCTTCCTCATCCAACTCCCGTACTCGACTCCCTTCTGCAGGTATAATACAATATTCAAAAAGGAAAAATACCAAATCTCGAGCAAGAACGAAAAAGCTACTACAAAAACTAAACTAAACAGCTATACATATAAAAATGGCACCACACATACCGATAAAGAGTTCTCCATTACAGACTTCCGAAGAAGAAGATGACATGCTCATATATGATGTTGAAGAAGAAGAAGAAGTTATGGAAAAAAAATATTTAACTCCGACCAAGCACCGGAAGGGGCGCGATTGAATCATACTTATCGGACTTGGTGGGGGTAATCCCCACCAAAAACTTGTTATTAGCAATTTTTTACTGGAATATAAAATATTTTGATTTTCTTTTTCTGAAGTGTTTTAAACTTGTCTGACTTGGTGGGGTGTGCCCCAGCAAAATCTGATTGTTGTTTATTTGTGTGAGGTTTTTAATTACATTTGAGTTATTTAAATGGATTTTTAATATTTTAACAATTGATTGGCGCAGCTTAGCCGAAATCGGCTCTTGCGCCATTAAACCCTACATTCACTCACTCACCCAAGGCTTTTAAGGCAAGCCCCTGTTATGGTGTGTCTAAAATACGGTCGGCCGGCATTATCCGGCAAAGTTATCGAAACTCCTAAAATTCAATTTCAGATTCTCATTTTACACACCGAAATGCACACAGAGCTGAATTTTGATGCTCCAGCGCGAGCAAGTTCAATCGCTAGAGATAATGAAAATCCAGACGCGGGACTCAAATCATTTACCTTTTCTAATAATTCAGACAATATCCGGCAAGTTTAGTGGAGTTTCTGAAATATAATTTTAAATTATTGTTTTCCGCCCCTAAATACAACTAGAAATTACTTTTTGTATCATGAGCCGGCAAGTTCAGTCCCTGGAAGGGGCATTAGGGTCGTCCGGCATTATCTGGCAAAGTTACAGGAATTTCTAAAATTCGATTTCAAACTCTCGTTCACCATCCCGAATTACAACAGAAACGCACTTTTCCCGCACCAAGACATTAAGGGTAAGCTCTTGCCACGGTTTGCGTAATAAATGGTCGTCCTGAATTATCCGGCAAAGTTACAGTTATTTCTCAGACTGGATATCAGATTCGGATTATCCATTTTGAAGTACGCCAGGGTCCAAGTTTTCACGATTCAAGGCTTTTAATGTAAGCCCCTGTTATGGTGTGTCTAAAATACGGTCGACCGGCTTTATCCGGCAAAGTTACGGTTATTTTTGGAAACTGACTCAAAAATCGGATTCCACACCCCGAAATACGCCAGGCACTTAATTTTCGTGCATTTTGGTTTGCAATATCTGCTTCCACAAACACATGAGCAATGGCACATTTTGCGATTATCCCCTTACGGGAATCTGGCAACGTTTTGTCCGGATTCTTCACATTTCCGGCAATAAAAAAATTATGGCGTGATTAATTGAAATAAAAACCATCCTATGTTTTAAGTTGGACGAAATGACACACAGTATGCAAAATTATATTATGATCGGTTGAGTAGTTTTGGAGTCCATCGCGGACAAACACTGCGACACGTATATTTTTTATATATAAAGATTTCATGGGGAAACTATTGTGTAACTTCTTAAGTGTAAACAAGATTTCAGACATCTAAAGAGAATTTTGACTGACTTAGACTGACCGTTATGCATACACATGAGAGTAATATTTACTTATTAAGAAAGCTGTGTCTTAAGCATAAATTAAAATTTAAGTTTATAGTATAATTTATTCGAAATAAGCGGTCATAACAGTTGATCAGAATAATATACTGGCGGGAAACTCCGTAATGAGAGATATGCTTGTTTGCGCAGCTTGTGCTGTTTTCAAAATCAATACAGCCGTTCTTTAAGTTCCTTACTTTCAATTTACGTTCTGTGATTCGTAGTATGATATCGAATATTTCTACAGTCATATTGAAAGATGTTTAAAATGTCGCAATGAGAAGTTTTAAAGCTTGGCTTCCATAATTCTTTGATAGTCTTTGCTAATTTACGAACATTAAAATTTTGACCTTTTTTGAATTTCTGATCTCTTGGATACCTTCGTATATTGTTTTTCATGCATCTATTCTTGCCGTCGTGTCCTGAATATTCTGAATCTGCTTAAATGGAAGAAATCTTGCATTTTTGTTGAGCAAGGTAAATTAAGTTTCTTTAGATACTTTTATCATGGAACATTTTGCTTACTTATGATAAAAGTATCTAAAGTGTTTAAAATTTGTAAAAGTATTATATATATATTCTTGTGTGTTAATTATACTAAATAGTAAACAAATAGTTATACCATATCTAAAGCACAAGAAATACAGAAATGAAATAGACGGATGTCACGCCTACAAAATTTCGAAAGAAGACCATGCATTTTTTTACAGGTTAATTATTGACTAACATTTTTATTAAATTATTTTTTTTACGTTTTATTTTTAAAGAGATTCAATCATTAATATGAAATGAATGTCGGAAAAAATTTTTAATGCGATGTTAAACTTGGATCTTTTAATTGTCAGTTTTATATATTTTAAATCAGTCGTGTGTGTGTTTAAATTAACGCTCATTTCCCGAAGATAGATTAAGATCCATGTCTAACATTTATAAAACCGCCTTTTCCTAACAGATGAAGGTGATTGTAATGTTTGATCACCGGTGATAAATTTTGAACACGATAACCATTTGTTCCTATAGGAACGAGGTCTTGTTTAGAAGTGATTGAAAGTAGTCGGTTTATAGAACGCACTTGCTTTCTAAAAAACAAATATAGAATTTCTGCACGAAGTAAGTAAAAAGGTAGTTCGGAGAGGCATGTCAGAGGAGAAGGTAACAGTAAAGCCATAAAAGGTGCATTTCGAGAAATACTACAGACAGAATACTGACGCATCACATACATTGAGAAGCAACACTCTGATAACGCAGGTGGCTAAGCGTACAACAAACGTATTTAGTAATAAAAGAAATTACAGCATCAAATCTTAATATGTGAGCACTAATGTGCTATCTGGTGCGTGAAAACATCTATTTTATTGATGCTTTTTATTAAAAAGTAACATTTTTACCTTCAATGTACAAACTAAGCGTATTTTTTCCGCGGAACTTCTAAAAATTAAACTAATATTTTGATATCTTGATAAATGATTCTACAAAAATCATTTCTCCAAGGATATAAATAGATTTTCGTTACCTAAAACAAACGGGGTAGTTAAAAATTTTGTCCTAATCAATCTGTATTACTATTCGAGTATTATAAAATCACACAGAATTGATTTTTTACTAATAAAAGCTATTTATTAATGTTGTAAAAACATCAATGTGTGTATTGCATTTGGTCTTAAAAATAATTTTAAAATGTGTACTTAAAAAAGTTATTTTTAAAGAACATTTTTTTATAATCTTGTTTTAACTATCTACACCAGGGTGGCCAACCTTTTTGGGAAGCGTGCCACAATCTGATAAAAAAAAGTTCCGCGTGCCATTTCCAACTTCTCTACCAAACTAAAAAATATACAATAGTGAAAAAATGTTACATATAGGCTTATTATGGGTTATTTTCACCAAAAACTTATTTTTAAATGCAAGTTTTATATAGTGAAATGTAAAAAAAAAAAAAAAAAAAATGGTATAACAAATGACACAAAAGTATAAACTTATATATTTTATTGTTGATAAATTTTTACAGGATCAACCAGTTAGCTTAGATACAAAATAAAATAAGCAATTTGAAACATTTAATTTTAAATAATTACAGAGCATCAGTACTTTCTTAATGTGGTTTTTGAATTTGTAGTTTTTTTACTAAATCATCTATGTTTGGATTAGTTCATGAAGATGCTAACAAAACTAGGTATTTTAGGTGCATATCAGTTAATTTTGAGCGATATTTTAATTTAATCACGTTCATAACAGAAAACATTTCTTCACAAACATTGTTGATCCAAACCTTCAACAATATCTGACCGCTAAATAATGTAAATTTAGAAAATTGCTTGGTGGCACAAATTTCCAAAATTCGATGTAATTCTGATCATTTACGGTTAAAATAATTTCCTTATATTTGCTTTTCAGAGTAATATGGTGCTGTAGGTCAATAATTTCAATTTGTACCTGAGGTAGGTAAAAATTAATGTCTTGAAGAGAAATCGAAAAAGGATTAGTGAAAAGTTCAGTATTTTTGTTATCTTTAAAATCCTCAAACCTAGCACTGGGATATTAAATTTTTGAATCTATCATAGTTTTGAACATTACTAAATTTGCAGATAATTCCTGCATGTGTGAATGGGAAATGAGTTAATTTTTTCTCTACAAAATCCAGACAAAAAACAAAAGTTTGTTCACAAAAGAAGATATATGACCAGCTAGGGTAGGAAAAATACAATTTTGTGTCCCTGTAATCTTAAATTTAAATTGTTTACATGTTCCATTATATCGGTAAGAAAAACTAAGCCACACAGCCAATTTTCACTCCTGAGGAGCGAGCATTCACTGGAAAGTTCATCGTTTTCTTCCAGATATTCTACCCTCAGGGGGCTCACCTTCTTTAGGTGAGTACGGGTGTCACAATCCGAGGTACCCTAGTGATCTTTTCCTTTTCCCAAGGGGTTTACTGTCTTTGGTAAACTCGGGTGTCACGAACCCGGGATACCCTAGTGATCCTTCTCTATTTTCGACCCTCTTGTCATTCAATTTTCTTTTTTCTTCTTTTCCCGTCTAGACTACAGACAATTTTTCGAAATTTACATGTACAAAATTATTGATTAATTTTTTATTAGATTACTCACAATATTCATTATTAATACTATATTTTTCGTTTTGTATTGCGTTCAGTTCGTTTAATATTTTTTTGACGATTTATTTTGATGTTCGTATTATTTCTTTGTTTTCTTACTAACAACGTTGGTTTTCCGACCCGCATGTTTGCCGTGTGCGGCGTCCGTAAGGAGGAAAATGGTGTCCTAGGGATACCTTTTGCGTTTCCTTTGGCCACGCTTCGCTGTAGACGGGTGGCAGGAGTGAACCCGCTCCTGTCAATCGGCTGGTGATAAGTTTCTCTGGTGTCCCGGAAAGACATTGCTGTAGGTTAGTGCTGCAGATAAGGGGTGGCGGGTTTACCCGTTGGATCCTCGCCCTGATGCTGTATGGATACAATGTTAATGGTTGGCTCCCCTGAAAGAGCAAACATACTTTTACACCATAAAGCAACAAATGACTTCAAAAGAATTAACAATGCCACATTCTTCGTTATCCGCCGAAAAGAGAGTGATACTTTTGCATCTGTGTTTCCCTTTCTAATACAAAAAGGTCTAGCTGCCACTGTTGGTTCAGTAAAAGCAGTGAGCAAGATGCGTTCTGGAGATTTCCTGGTTGAAGTCAATACAACCAAGCAAGCCGAACAACTCTTGTCACTGCAAATGCTGTCCAACATACCAGTTACGATATCGCCTCACGCAAATTTGAATTTTTCCCGTGGTGTCATATCAGAGTCGGATCTATACAATGTACCGAACAAGAATTTTGGAAGGTTTAAGAGAACAAAAAGTCTGTGAGGTCAGACGAATCACTGTCCGACGTGATGGACAGTTTGTAAAAACCAAACATCTGATCCTCACGTTCACGTCTCCTGAATTGCAACAGACTATCACTGCAGATTATCTGCCTTGCTCTGTCCACCCGTTCATACCAAATCCCCTCAGGTGTTTCTAATGCTAGCGATTTGGTCATTCTAAGACCACCTGTCGTGGAAAACCCACATGTGCTCGTTGCAGCGAAGTGGGACACGACAGCACAGAATGTACTGGTCAAGAAAAATGTATTAATTGCAAAGGTGATCACCCATCATACTCACGCTCGTGCAAAACTTGGACACTTGAGAAGAAAATCATCTCTGTGAAAATTAAGAACAAGCTCACTTATCCAGAGGCACGGCTAGCTGTCACCAATCGTATTCCTATACAAGGTCTTAGCCATGCCGCAGCAGCAAAAAAAAATCACTAAAAGCTCAACTACACAAACGAATCCGGTAATAATACTTGATGAACTAGAACCAGAAGAAAAAACTCAAGCACAACCATTTAAAACACATAGCCCGCGAAAAGATCACAAAAAAATAAACGAAAAGAATCTAAAACCTAAGATGAACTTAAAGAAGAAACCTGAAAAAAACATTACTTTGAAGATTGCGAGGGAAGCAGATTCGCTCTATGAATCATCACCCGTCTCCAAAAGATCTCGGAGCGGAAAACTTTTCCAGCCTCGGATGCCATGGACACGGACGTAAATCTTCGGATACGGATTATGTCATAGGTCAGGCATCCGAAGAAGACGAGAGCCTTTTAGAGGCCAATTTCAAACAAGCGTCTCCAGATCCCTTGCAGAGTTCGCCCAAAAAATAGCTTCCCTGGTTTCTTGGAACTTTCGTGGTTATAGATCACATATAGATGACGTAAAGGCCATTATACATAAATATCATCCAGTGTGTGTAACACTTCAAGAGACTTTCTTGAAGTCGTGTCACACTACAAAGATACGTCGGTACGGTTGTGTGCGAAAAGACACCGATGGATCTTCCGTTTCTGGAGGCGAATGTATCTTTACATCCCTCGATGTTCAATCTAGTTCTCTAACTCTTCGTACCGCTTTACAGGCTGTAGCAGGGAGAATTCACTCCACGAATCTTATCACAGTTTGCTGCCTTTACTTGCCACCTACCCCTCAGGGGCCCACCTTCTTAGGTGAGTACGGGTGTCACAATCCCGAGGTACCCTAGTAATCTTTTCCCAAGGGTTTACTGTCTTTGGTAAACACGGGCTTCACGAACCCGGGATACCCTAGTGATCTTCTCTATTTTCGACACTCTTACTTGTCATCCAATTTTCCCTTTACTTTCTTTCCCGTCTAGACCACAGACAAGTGTTTTACAATAAAATTGTTATATTTGTTGATAAATTTTTCCTTATTGGATATATTACAATTTATTAACATATTTTGGTTTACATTTTGTAATACATTAGATTTGTTTCTTCTTTAGTTCCCATAAATGTTTTGATTCGTATAAATTTTTATATTTGATTACGTATTTTTGTATTTATTTTATACAGAATTAAATTAATTTCATTTATACTTAATTTTTTCCCCAATTGTTTCGAATTTGGTTTGTTTTTTACTAACACCGTTGTTTGTCAACCCGCATGTTTGCGTGTGCGGCGTCCCGTAAGGAGGAAAATGGTGTCCTGGGGATACCTTTGCGTTCCCTTTGTCCCACGCTTCGCTGTAGACGGGTGGCAGGAGTGAGCCGCTCCTGTCAATCGGCTGGTGATGAGTCTTTTCGGAGACATTGCTGTAGGGTTAGTGCTGCAGATAAGGGGTGGCAGGTTTACCCGTTGGATCCTCGCCCTGATGCTGTAGCACTATATTCTGGGTGTACTCCAGGTAAGCGCCGTGCCTGGCATTTGCCAGTTGACCGGCACACTGCCTCCCTTGTTGGACTCCGTGGTGGGTGGAGGCACGCCAGAATGAAGTTTGTCTCGCATTTATGGATCCTAATATGCTGTGCCCGGGTAAAGGCCTTATTTTACCCACAATTGCTATTGATAATATTGCTGCACATTCTCGATTTTTAATTATATCACTACTGAACAATGAAATGTCACAGAAATCTCCGTTTATAATTCAAAAAGTTTTGACAGGGATAGGTGGAGAGCCAAAATCCATCAAAAAATTACGATCTGGTGACTTATTGATTGAAACTAAATCTGCCTTACAAAGTAAAATCTTTCCTAATGGCGAAAACCTTTTTAGATTCCCCATTAACAGTAACTCCTCACAAATCTTTAAATTCTTGTCGTGGTGTCATCTCCGAAACAGATCTTTTGTGTGCTTCTGAAGCAGAAATCCTGGAAGAACTTGCCGATCAGGGTGTTACCCAGGTCAGAAGAATTACAATAAAAAAAGACACTTCACTTTTCCCCACTAAACATTTAATTCTAACCTTCAATAGCCCTAACTTTACCATCAAACATTAAAGCTGGCTACCTTAACTGTAAAATCCGTCCCTATGTACCGAATCCTCTGCGCTGCTTTAAGTGCCAGAGGTTCGGTCACTCTCAAACTTCTTGCCGTGGACAATTAACATGCTCTAGATGTGCATCTGTTGGGCATGCTTCCTCAGATTGCAATCTAGAGCCGAAATGTATAAACTGCTTACAGCCCCATTCATCGGATTCTAAATTATGCCCAAAATGGAAAATAGAGAAACAGATACAGGAAATAAAAACAAATAATAATATATCTTATCCTGAAGCCCGTAAATTGATTGTCCCACAAATATCTCCTCAAACGTCCTCCCGTTGGTGTGGTGTGGTAGTTAGGAGAGGGGGGTGCCAGCTCAGGTGTCGTCCGCGTCACTTGACCATGGTTCAAAATTACGCGGACCCGTCCCCAAAAAGCCCTCGTGTAGCTGAACAGTGGGACGTTAATATTCACTCACTCACTCACCCACAAATATCTCGCACATATGCACAAGCCATTAAACCTTCAACTATATCCAGTACTACTCAAACCGATCCAAATATAACGAAAGTAATCTGCCCTCCATTACAATGTCTTAAACCCTTACCCTCTGCAAATCAAAAGGCAAGTACATCACCCTCAATTCCTGCAGTCTCCACATCTTCAACTCAGGTACATCTACTTCCTTCCACATCTTCAGAAATACCAGCCATAGCAAATGATCCTCAGCTACCTATACCAATTTCTACTACTACTACCAGCACCACCCCAATCAGCCCTATGGAAACTTCATCAAATATATCTGCTTCCTCATCCAACTCCCGTACTCGACTCCCTTCTGCAGGTATAATACAATATTCAAAAAGTAAACATACAAAATCTCGAGCAAGAACAAAAAAGCTACTACAAAAAATAAACGAAACAGCTAAGTATATAAAAATGGCACCACACATACCGGTAAAGAGTTCTCCAGTACAGACTTCCGAAGAAGAAGAAGAAGAAAATGACATGCTCGTATATGATGTTGAAGCAGAAGTTATGGAAAAAAAATATTTAACTCCGACCAAGCACCGGAAGGGGCGCGATTGAATTATACTTATCGGACATGGTGGGGGTAATCCCCACCAAAAACTTGTTATTAGCAATTTTTTTGAATCTAAAATTTTGATTTTTTTTTTAAATGTTTTAAACTTGTCTGACTTGGTGGGGTGTGCCCCACCAAAATCTAATTGTTGTTTATTTGTGTGAGCTTTTAACTATATTTGAGTATTTTAAATGTATTTTTAATATTTTAACCATTGATTGGCGCAGCTTAGCCGAAATCGGCTCTTGCGCCATTAAACCCTACATTCACTCACTCACTCACCCGACGGGTAGTAATATTGGAATTTTGATTTTTGCTCTACATTTCAAACAGAACTCAATTTATCGAAATCGGTTAACTCTTGCACTTCCCTCCTAAGATTTCTTTTGTGAAAAATAATCTCAATTTTAATTTATTTGACTAGCTACTAGAATAATTTTAATGATATAATTGCTTGTTGAACTAATATTATTATTTCAATTGATTGTGCGTGCACATTTTTGTTTGCAGAATCAATTTTAAGGAGCATTTATCACAAAAATGCACTCTCATTCGCCTATTTTCATTATTATTAATGCTAATAACACTTAATACTAAACACAAAACAATTAAGTTTTAAGCAATTCAGAAATATAATCTTTACGAATCAAGTGTTAGTGCCTCGAGGATTTATTTTTACAGAGTGTTTAATACAATGGACAAAAATTTTAGCTTCCATTGGAGTTAATGAAATAAGAACGAAAGGGGTCAAAGATCTTTTACCATCCCATTAAGTACAATTACAGCAGTGAAGCATTCACAAAAGGATCCCTTTCATAATATAGTTTGTTGTCTTAGTTTGTATCGAATTATTCGTTTTGAAAAGAAAATAGCTCGCAGCACCTTAGATTTAATCCTTTAAGATAACGTGAACCTTTAAGATTACATGAAGAGAGAAAGCGAAAAATAAGTAAAATGCAGTATTTATCGATGGAGAATGCCGTGAGTGTCCCGACATTAAAGATTTAATTTAAGGAAATGAAAGGATTATTTTATCCAGCGTATATAATTGCTTATGGTATTGAAGTCAATGAATTATGAGCTTTGTTCGTCAACAATTATTGCGAGAAAGCGTAAAGCCATTGAGTCAATATTGGTTTTCAGTTACAAGAATCTGTGTTTATCTTAAGATAATTGGAATCTTAATATTCATTTCTGGAAATGTTTTTCAGATTCAAAGGAAGATTCTCTTATATGGATTTTACAAATAACATTTCTATCCACTTCCACTTTGAAACTCAAAATTGTTGGTAGGTGTAAACTTTCTCCTATTCTAAACATTTTGAGAATTTTAATTGGAATCATTAAGCTATAAAATATTTTTCTATATCAAATGAAAGTTTGGCTTTATTTAATAAGTGTTTGCATTTTGATGGTACACACAACCTATTAATACTTCCAAAAAAATGTAGCGTTCATCACACATGCGAGTAGTATATTTTCCACAAGTATATTCCTGAAAAGATTTTTTTGCGTCAAAGAAGGTAATTTCAGTAATATGAGTTAGCTCGTGACAGACTTGATCGCCAAATGGCTAAATTTGGATAAATAAATAGATGTCACTAGAAAAATCTAGAGACGCTTATTAAAGAAAAAGTGTTGGGTTTTTTTCTTTGGAGGAAATAGTGTTTCTGAATAAGAAAATATTTATTTATATTTTAAAAAAATGGTAATGAAGTCCCACTATTGTGTGAACTACTTCAGATTGTATATGATGTTTATCTTACAACTCAAAGTGTTATAAACTATTACATTATTAATTTAATTTTACTTTACTTATTTTATAAATATTTAAATAAGAAAAATATAAATATTTAGATCGAAGTGTAAAGATTTAAGTACATAAATTTTCTTGTGTTTTAGGGTTTTCATTTGATTTTTATTTTGACGGTAACTGTTTTGTGTTTCATTCTTTGAAATATTAATTTATATACACAAGTTGTATCATGGCTTAGGGATTTTGTGTTCAAGAAGATTTAATAAATTTGACTGCTGAATTCCATAGTATGCATTTCAAATTTGATCTATTGCTATTCTCTTTAAAAAGTTTTCATTTTTGAAGCACAAGTTAAGCCAGATTTTGGAATTATAGTTCTATAGTTCTTTTCAAACAGTTGCCAAGAATTGATTATTTAAATACATTAAATGCTTATATAACAGGTCATCAGATACATTATCTGTCGCCGTGATAGCCCAGGGGTCGTTGTCGCGAGTGCATTGCCGATGATGGTTCTGTGAAGTCAGGAGTTTTAATTGTGGTATTACTCAGGACCACCATGGCAATTGTTGCACGTTAACCCCTTAAGCAGTCAATTGTTTGCCGATAATGCTCCAAAAAGGCACATTTTTTTATTGTATATAACTAAGTATAATACTAAACAAAATGCAAAAATCGAAGAATTTTAGTTAAATTTTTAATTTTAAAAGCATTTCACACTATTTTTTTTTATTTTAAAATTGTAATATGCAAACCCCCCTAAATGTTTGCCTTTTATTACATTCTGCATGCTATGAAGAATGTTTCATATATCTTAAAATAATTTCTCTCATATTTACAAAAATAATTTAATATTCAAATCTGTTTTTTAATGGTTGAGTATTTTATAGTTTTTGGATTGTGTAATACTAAGTCTTTCATTGCAATGGGGTCAGAGATAATATCAGCCCTTTTGGATTATCTTTTCATTTTCGTTCCTTCTCAAACAACACATTGTGCATTGTCTTGCTAGTCTCTGTTCTTTATCGAATATTTTCAAGAATTTAAGTTCCTGCCTCCAATGAAAAATTCCCATTTTCCCCACAAATAAAATCCCGAATGAGAAGTACTTCAGTATTAAGGACAAACTGCATCCCTTATGAACACTAACATTAATATTCTCTCCATAAGAATTCTAAAATAGTGCGCAAGTCAAAGATAGAAAGAAGAAAATATCAATGCCCGCACAGCGTACAGGCAAACCGGTTGCGGCCAGCTTTCTGTAGCCCGTACCGCGTATGAGCAAACCAGTTAAGGGGTTAAATCTGTCAAGACTTAGAATAAACATTTTGTCTTGGTATGGAAACTAGTAGAGAGGAGGAACAACTGAAATGCCGTCCTCACCATTTAGTTTTAGTTCAGAACTATAAAGCTCTGATATTGCTTCGTATCTTGATGTAGCTTAATAATCAATAAACTCTGAAAAATATATTAAGCCCTTTTTTTGGTTTTATAATTGTATTTAAAATTATACTCGAAACATATATATATATATATATATACAACACATATTTAAAAGAAGAAAACAAACAAGACTACAATGATTTGTATCTAATAATATGTCCCTCATTTCCTTCGTTATGACACGGTTGCATTATTTTCCCTCTATGGCAGCCTCTAACTACCTTACTTGAGCAGCCACGACATTAAATTGGATCGCCTCGCAAATGATTCTGCTAATTGCCTTATGATTAGCTATTATATCCCAATCAAGCTGAAACAGTTGCCCAAGTGAAGGAAGGACTTACGACACTTTTGCTTTTCAAGTCCTTATTACTTATCCATTTGTGCAGAGAATGCAGGTATTCTGTTTTAGAATCGTTTATAAACACATGAAGGAATCCGAAGGAATGAATTTCATATGGAATTTTATCCATAGTACTCTTTGGAATTATTCATGGTCATTTCCAAGAGCTAAGAAGGGATTTTGGCTTCTAATACATTCCGGAATTCTTCGTTCAGTAACTTGTCTATTTTTCTCTCCGAAATAAAAAAAGAATACAAAACCTACCTATAATTCGCTCTGAAAGCGTTTATTCTGAAAAGATATGATTTTCTGTTTTAACGGAATTCAGGTAGAAGAATAGGAATGTGCTAAAAGTATTAGTTTTCCTTTGACTAGTAACGTATGTAACTTTCAATATAGAAGCTTAGAATATTTTAGTGTTTACAAGACAATTTCTGAGAAATAAGATAAAGAAATGGGAATATTACAATGTGTATAAATGTTAAAATATACTGAAAAATTCTAAAATAGCAATCAAGTAACTGATTTAAGAAATACAATGTAATTTTAATAATGTCACGTTATATACACCTAACATTTTGATTCAATAATATTTAAAAGAAAGAAATTAAGCCCTAATATGAAAAAAGTCGAGATTGTTTGATTCGGATTTTTATAAAATTGCTTAGGGAAATAAACTTTAAAAAAAGGAAATCTCACATTTGATTTTATAAATAAGCTATAAAAAATTAGTCATTCAAATACCGATGGACCGTAACAAATAATTAAAGTAGTTTAGATTTGCATATATTATTGAAAAAGTTATTGCTACTTAAGTGTAATAATTAAAGTTATAAATTTTCTTCAGTATTTTTAATATCACTTAAATAAACTAATTTTTAAACAATAACCTACACTTTTTCTTAAAAACAGGAATACTGAATTTCTAGTAAAATTGTATAGTGAAAATAACTTTTAGTCTGTCTTTAATATACCATTATTCATTTTTATTTAAAAAAATACAGAAGAAATTTCAAAAGCTTAACAACTTTATAAAAAAAGATTAGTAGCTTTAGAAAAAAATTTAAAAATTATGAACTAAGATTTAAAAAAAATAATTCTGTTTGTGACTTTTTTTTGCATGAAGTAGGAGATTATATTGGATAAATTTTAGTGACGGTAATTAGAAATATTTAATTTATTTTTAAATTAGGATCAAGATGACTATATATTGCGAAATTTGTCTATTTTTTGCTATAAATGAGCAGGACATAAAATAAAGCAAATTTGTTGAATGATTGAAAAGCAATTGAATAAATAAAATAAATTAATTCTGAAACATTAATGTATTTTTAAATACATGACCTATTTTTTAAAAAACAAATGAAAATTCGGTAATGGTATTTTAACAAGTTATTTTAAATATTAATTTTCTTTGTCTCTGATTGCATTAATTCATTAAAAACATTTTAAAATCCTTTCTGTTTTTGAAAATAATTTATGAAAAACTTCAGGTGAATTTTAGATTGGAAATAAAATTTAATTAGGCCTAACTTAGTTATATTAGACATTTTATTGATTTCACCTCTTCAAAGAATAATTAAAAAATATATTTCGGAACATTTAAGTTTAAGAAAACACCCAAACATGTGTATTGTTATAAATATACATATTTTGTATACTGTAAGTATACACATTTTAATTGATGTACAGAAAAAGTTTCTAAAATAAGTTTTAAATATATTTCTAACATATTTTTAATACGTTCTGATAATATGAAATAAAGAAAGTTTATATGTGTATATATAAAGATTATATTTCTAACAAAACTAAAGTAATGAAAGTTTTCATATGCATGTTCCCATCATACCTATTCATCAAAATGCTGTCATTGAGTCATTTTTTTAGTAATAAAGTTTATTTCTAAGGGGTAAAATTTGAACTTTTTAAATATAAAATGTTTAAACTAACTCACATTTTTTAATGAAAATTCATTAACCTAAACATATATTTTGTTAACTAAATGTTGGTGCATTGAGTCGCATTCAAACCACAGAAATATTATTCCAATAAAATAGCCAATGTATTATTTTTGTTTGACATTATTAATTCTTTAATTCATTTAAGAATTTAAGTTAATTTTTCTTAATATTTATAAATCTGGAATTATCGACTGATTTTTACCCATTTTAAATCATCAGATGGATATTCAAAATTTTATAAGAATCGTAATAAAGTTATACAAGTATATCCCGGCTTTAAATTGTCAAATCAATAGCTCTGTTATTATTATTGTATAAATATTATATTTAGATTAAGTAACTTCTGTTGTTGGATTTTATGTATTCTTTCTCTTCATTGCAATTTACAAATTTGCGTATTTACTTCATTTCGGACATTTTCTTCTTCGAGCACTTTTTTCCATAATTTGATTTTTGATTTAAATGACTTAAAAAAATACGAGTATTGTTTGATAAGAGACTTTTACTTTTCATTAAGAAAAGTTATATTCTCTTTTTATTAATATCTATTCTAAACGTTACTTTTTATCGTTACAAAATAAAGATTTTTAAAAGAAATGAATTTGAAGTTTTATTTAAAACTGGAGTTAAATCAAACAATTTAGCGCACTTCATAAAAATTTCCTCTAGAGAAGAAAAAAAAAATCTATATCTTCCATTAAAAACCAAATCGATGTTAAAATCTGCAGCTAATAAAAAAAATCTACGATTCGATGGACCGAGATGATAAAGATGCTATCTGGTCATGATCCTTCCATAACTCAAGTTCTAAAAATAGCTTATCTGTGGGAGTGAGCTATATTTTATGAAATTATAAAACAGAATCGCGCGCGAGAGAGATTATATGAAAGAAGGTATTATAATTTTATGCTTACGCTGTTAAAAATAAGTAATTAAGTAAGACAGGTCAAAATTTATGTTACCGTTAAGAGCTAGTGTTTTATTCGGCAATTTCACTACCCCAAACGATTTGAAAGGATTTTCTGGCAAGAACAATAAAATATTTTTATAGGTCTTTTCTGAACTGCAAACATCTTCTAGACCGTTTTAAAAGGACTATTTAGGGCAACTCTAAAACGCGCGATAGAAATATTTTTAATGCATCTCTTGGATTTATTCATTATGAATTCTTTTCGAACGTAGAAAATCTCATCAAAAATTTATATGAGAATTTTATATAATCACATTTGATTTATTTACAGTTATATGAGACATTGTTCAGCTATTGATAAGGCTATTCATGCTATTTGATGAGGTATCAATTATTTTTCATGAGGCTTCTCATCTGTGCACAAATGTGTTCTAAATAGGTATTAATTAATTCTAGTTAGAGGGATTGAGATATCAGTAACTATTCCAAAATGATTCTACAATAAAAATATTTTTAAAAAAATGAACAAAACGTTGTTTTGCTGTGGAACACTTAATACACGTAATCAGCTCACTCTTTTCCTTCAAAGAGATTTTTTCCAACCATTTCACAAAGGCTAATTTGTGATCACTTTTTTACAAATTGTAAAATCACCCAATTCCTTACTGGCCATGGTAATTTTAAAGTGTACCTTAATACATTTAATATGTGCTCTTACAAACTTTGCGACTACGAAGTTGGTGGGAAGCAAAGTGTTGAACACCTTATCTTTTTTTGTTCAAAATTTAAGATAAAAGAAAATGTCTGAATTTCTTAAACTGCATGTTCCTAAAATAAACTGGCCTCCATATTTTTTCCAATTTGTTTCAAGAATAGCTTCTTTCCCTTTATTTTATATCTTCATTGATTTGATTTTGTAATTTATGTAAATTTTTCATTTATCTGTTTTTGTAATTTCATTGTATTACTTTTGTTACGTAATTTTTTCCTTTAGTAATATATTTTTGTCTTTAGAACATATGTTTTGTTTATTTATTTTTCGTAACTTTTATTTTGTTATTTACTCTTTATTTTATTTTTCTTATCTTGTTTGTTTTACTTACTTATGTCAGCCTCTTGTTATACTTGTGATGCACGAGAATTATTTGATCTGTCTTCAAAAATAAAAACATAATAATAAAAACTTACGAATATCTAACGGAATTTGTAAGTAGTGGTTAGGTATTTTATTAGGTAACCGTTAAAATAACTACTTACTAAGTTTCTAATTAGGTATTTTAATTTAACCTTTTCATTCGATTAATATCGATATTTTACTCTAGAAAGTGTATTTCTATGCTATCAAGAGATTCAGAGACCGGAAAATAGCATTACGTGGTCTAAGATTTGTGTTTTTTCATCATTCATTAAAATTCGCTCACGTGGCCAACGTAGCCTAATAGTTATGGTTACGAACTGGTGCGTATTATGAGTTAGCATTTACTAATAATGCGAAGTTGAAAGATTGTTGACCTAGGTTTTGTTTTTAACTTAATTTTACTATTACTCTACAAGATTGCGATGAGGATTATCCGGGGGATAAACTAACAAAAATAAGTCTCTATTATGTTCCTTTAACCATTCCTGAGCAATCTTAACACTATCGCAGAGCACATTTATTCTGTTAAAAATATTAAAAGATAAATCATCAGCATTACTAGAAGTACTTAATCGGCAAAAGTGTTTAGGTATGTTTTGCTTCGATATCAATCCATACGATGTAAATGATGTAAAGTATGTGAGGAAAATGATTCCTCAAGTACTACATTTCCTGTAGTTGCTGGAACTGTTAAAAAATGCATTTAGGGTGAGTATTTTAAGAGTTTTGTCTCTGGATTCTAACACACCCGACCGCATGATGTAGTATTAAACACGATTAGTCGAACCACATTACTGAAGATATGAGTAGTGTTCTCACAGGTCGTCAGCTTCCATCGTCCATATCGTGTATAGTACGTTAAACAATGTGCCCGGATGTATGATCCTGGATTAGAATTGGCTGCCTTGTAACCGTTCTACTTCCTTTCACAACTCGGGATTCTTTTTATTTTGCCATTTGTGGAACGTTATAATTTATCTGGTCAGCTGCAGTTTTTTTCTTAACTTATGCTTGCTACAGCTGCTCGTAAACATTTCACAAAATTGGTTTTGCTAGTACTTCGTACATGCATACAGGCTACTTTTATCTCTTGACGTAGAAAGTCCATCAAATCCCATTTTTCTGTGTATATTGAAAAGCAATTCAATATTTTTTCTGTCTCAGGAATTCAGCTTTCTTTTTTTATATTTACCTGATATCTTGAGTCAATATTGAGACATAAATGTTCTCTGTCATCACCTGTTCATGTGACATCGTGTGTATAAAAATATTGGGAGGTCATAGTGTAGCCACTCAATGAAGAAGACAGTTAATTGACTAAATTTATTTAATAAATTATAAGCTAAAACATTTAATCTTTTAATGATCGAAGAAAAAATGAAATAATACACAAATGTTTTGAATATTTCCCCCCTCAAAATGGAGCACAGGTAGCATAGCTCAAAAAATAACTAAAAATAAATTTAATAATACAATTTATTTAATCATTTCTAGTACTTCTAGCAATTAGCTCGTTCACAGTAAAAAATTATCTCTTAGTATTTTTAGACATATTTCGACTTATATTTCTATTAAATTCTAAAAGCAAACTTCTAAATAAAACCATCTTCGTGTAACAGTTATTCAACAAAGTATCAATTACTCGTTAGTTTTTTAAGGAAGTCTCTCTGTTACAGAGGAAAACTTAAGCGAGAGACAAAAATTCAGCAAACCAAATAAAATTACGTAAAAAGTTCTGGCAAGTTGGAAAAGTCTATTTTTATTGTGAGATAAAGATAACAAATTACTAGGTATCACAGGGATTAAAAGTGACATACGATCGTGATAAGTAAAGATAAATTTCGCATAAAACTAGTGTAATGTTCCCCAACAACTTTTTGTAGCGATCCCTAATCATTTAACCTACCTCACTCCACCTAAAAACTGTAATCAGATGAGAAGATAGTTGCCAAAAGGAGGAAAAAGATATGTTTACGATAAGGACAAAATCGATGAGCTTCTTAAATAAAAAGAAGATAACAATAAAAAAGGGTTGAGGATAGTTGAATTTTATCAGGTTCTATCGTCTTTCTTCGCAATGACAGACCCTAGGGTTTGACGAAAGCAGCAGCTTTTCTGGTTTTCACAACCTGTCGGTAAAGATGATGGATCTGATTGTTTTTTTCTAAAGTTTTGTGAGTCAATTGCTGGAGAGAAATGCCTAAACAAGTCTATTTTGTGTTTATATTTATTTATTTAAATTTTTTCTATCAGGCGAGTATTACTTTTGTGAGTAAATTTACATACTGGGGAAAAAAGATAAAAACATATTCCTTATTTTAATGGAAAACTACAGTGTTCAAAAATTGATTTATGGGAAAAAAGTATTTATCCATTAGTTTTGTGAATGAAATTTGCTCAAAGTTTTTTTATTTTTTATTATAGAATTTGGACATATAAAGTACGCGTTTAATCATGAGGATGTGTCCATATATATATATAATATTCTTATAATTCATAAGAAAATAAATTTAGACACGTAACGGTTTTAAATTTTAAAAAAATCTGTGCCATCTTCAATTATGTATATACATACATGAACACACACGCACACATATATTTCGCATTCAAATCAATTTTTTTTAAGCATTCGAACAAGAATATTAGTTGGTTAATTTTGATTTAATTTAAGTAATAGGAAACAATAAATAGTACTTTCTTTCTAAATAATAACAATATAAAATGATTATAGTGTTATAAAATACTTCCTGCATATATTAGAAAGTGAAAACAAAAGATTATAGAAATTCTATAAAAAAGGCTTTATGTATCATTAATACATTATTGTGATATAAAATTGCTACCCATTTAGAACAACAATAAAAATTATCAAGGTTTAATGTTGTCCTCTATAAACATGTTTCTCCAAAAACATTCTCTAAATATTTGAGATTTTTTTCTGATTCTCGTATGTAACTCACATTTCGTTGAAAATTTAAATGATACTTTTTTCTAATCAATAAAAATCATTCATTCACTGTCATTGCAAATTATTTTTACTAAAATCTCTTACGAAAAAGTAGTCTCTTGGTAGGAAGTTTAAATCTTTATATAGTTTTATTAAAAATAAAAAATAAAAATTTTTTTTAACTAGGATACTTTTAGAGACGTAATTTTGATAAAAGTTTAATTTTTTTATTTGAGAGAAAACTTAAGAATTCCAAAAAGGAGAACATTACACTGTTCTTCAATTTAATGGAGAATACCGAGTTAAATTTAAATTTTCGATTCGAAATACTCTTTTTTGATTCTTAAATTTAAATAAAAAAAAGTTTTACATCTATATTTTTTCTTTAAATTTGCAGGAATAGCTTTTTTATTTCTAGAAGTAGAATCCTCATAAATTAATATTTGTTTGAACTTTCTAGTCAATATGACTTAAAAAGAAAAAGATACTTCGAATGTTATAGAATTGAATCGTAAAGAAGACTTTTTAGATTTTAGTGCAGTAGATTGTAATATAAAACTTATTTTCTTAAATGGGTACTAGTTTTGACATGGCATGATTTCGGGCAAACACACAATTTTCTTTTGAAGAGAAAAATGAAAATTGATTCCGGAAGTTCATTGTGAAATATTAAAGTTATATTTAATGGATAAAATTAGTTAAAAAACTTCAAAAAAAGTACTATCCATAACGAAATAAAATAATTGTTTGGATATATCCCTTGAACGCAAATTTCCGAACTGCTACTAATTTTGTATTATTATCTATTTTTTTAAAATGAGTAGCAATATCTTGTGACGGGTTCCGGCCACGTTCTTTCAACTAATCCTCTTAGAGAAAATATCCTTTAACTGTGATTTGAGTTTCAAACCCCTTTCCGTAGAGATGATTTGATTTTATGCTAATGTAAATGCTATTTAAACCATGGCGAGGGTTAGGTTAGGTTAATCGTGGAAATCCAATCATGAACCATCAGCTGTTGATATTCGCGACCCAATTTTCAATCATAATTTTCATCGCCCCCCCCCTCCATACCATAACAATGTATTGAATTCAATAATACTAAACTTTGACGCTAAACCTACAATACGACTTTAACCTATTTAGGTTCCTCTGCTTATATAAACTTCTCGCTTAGCCAAAACATTATTACCCTTGACGTATATATACGTCTTTCCGATGTACGGTATTTTCTGCGCACTGGCATTTATAAAATCATTCCAATGGCTTTGGAATGCAATAAAAGGACCTCGGCAGGGCTTATGAAGGATTAACTTATTTCAAAGGATTTGCTTATTTTTATTCATTTACCTCCATCCATCCCCCCAAAAAACATCCCATACACGCATCTACAAGAAAAACGATGGCATTGGGAAGCGAATCGCTAAACTTTAAATCGGCAGTTAAGGAATTAATTATAAACCGTACAAATTATCAAGATAAATGTTAATACAAGCCCATAGGGTCCCTGGTATTTATAAAACTTGTTTTTAACTTATAGCTAAATTAATTATTATATACATTGTATGGTACTGATACATTTATAAGTGCATTATATTAGTGTAAATGATGTAAATGTATGTTTTATTATTTATTATTTTAGAAAGCATTTTGTTTGTTTACTTTCAGTAAATTAATAATTATTTTTAAATAACTTTTTGTTTTCGATCTTTCAATAGGCTCGTGCCTCCTTTGTAGAGTTATCACGCCCCCTAGGGGGGCGTGCCCCAAAGTGTGAGAAACGCTAATCTACAAGCTGATTAAAAGCTGATTACAGTTTAATTTGGATGATCTCATGTTATATTTAGAGAGAATATGATTGCTCTCAAAGTTTTTGAACTAAGCATAATTTGATCATAAAATTGATTAGACTACAATAAATGTAATTATTTTTATAACCATGTCCTCCATGACCCAAACTATACTCACAATCACGGGTTATGACAATCTTAGAATCACAAAATAAATGTATAAGTTGAAATGGTAGTAAATCTCTAAGAATGCCTTGCATATTCATCATCATTTGCAGTACCTTCTGATAATCCACTCAGAAATGAAAATTAAAACATTGTTCTGTATTTCAAATTGCTTCCACAGCTCTCGTGTAACATCGAAATGTAATATTAATAAACAATACCGTTGTAAATATCTGATGCAGATAACACAAATTTATGCACTATGACTGGTTTAAATTCGTTGCCAAAACACTAATAACGAAAATAGGTTATGCATATTTAGAGATCTAGGAATAAGACTACGCTATGTGTTAAGTATAGTGAAAAGAGTTTAACTGAGGGGAATGACATATTCTTTCGTGATAAAGAACAGTGCAAAAAAGAGAAAATAACCACATAACGCGCGCGCGCGTGCACACACACACACTTACTCACTCACTCACTTAATAAAATTAAGCTTATCAAATACACCGAGTGCATTTTATTTACATAGATGTACTCAAACATTTCCGTAATTTGCTCTCTCTTTTTTTTAATTATTCTTGATCATGTAGAGTTAGCAATAACAAAATCTTGTCGCCCATCCAGTATAGTGGTTAGCGACGCTGGTTGCTGTGCCGTAAGGCCTGGGTTCGATTCCCGGAGAAGAACTGGATGTTTGCAAATGTATAGTGCCTTCGTGGAATGGGGGAGAGACTCTAAATAGCCGTCGAGCCGCAAGTCCTCTCGTGAGGTTGGTGGACGGGGAAGAGAGGTGGGAGGCCCCAGGGTGTTCTCCTTCAAAATTGGGATGGAACCGAACCAAATCGTACTGTCCCTTGCATGGTGCTCAAAGCTACGGGTAACGGCAGGCGTACAATCTAGCCCTATGCCATGATGAATTTCGTGGGTCTTGATCTGACTACGTCAGACGAGTGGCATTGGTAAGAACAACAACAACAATACCAAAATCTTTACAGATTTTGATTCTCGCCCTCTATTTTTAATCAACAGCTTTAAGAAATTCCTTCATTTTAAGCGAAATATAAGTTTGCTTTCCCCCTCGGATCTCTGCCAATGTGCTCGTAAGAAAATTCTTCTAAAATTGAAAATAAAAAAAGGAACCATATTCACTGAGGATTCAAACTGTGATGAACTCCTCACCGAATTCCAAGATCAGCTGAAGAGGGATGAGATGCTTTTGTGTGGCATTTGTAGCGATAGAGGGCGAAGATAGCTTCAATAAACAGAATTAAATCGTGTCACTGTCTATTCTGAGGATATTTCAAAGCCAAGTTAGCATCATTTCCACGAAACTTGTGAACCGCCTTTCTTTCATTCCACACTCTTAAATCTTTCCTGAACGTCTGGTGGTTTCCGTATTTTGTTCATTCCTCGAAAAGAAATCTTTTTTGTATTAAGCGATTTTCGTTTTATGTTAAGAGAAAAACTGCATAAAAATTCAAAGTAGTTTGGGGAGACCATTATATTATTTCATGTCAATCAATATTTCTTGATTTTGCATTTAAGGTATTTCAATGCAGTGGGAAGTAAACGATGAATACTTTTTCGATTTCATAAATTTGATATCAAAAAACAGCTGCAGAAATAAAATGAAATAAAAAAATTGCTTTTATAAATTGTTAATTTTTACAAATTTCTAAGGATTACTAATTAAGCATAAAAATCTTTGATCATATCAAACAGATTTTAAAATAGTGTTCGTAGTTTGCAAATAAAATTATTCTTGGTGCTAAGACATATTTTGCTATCGGATTTTGTTTGGAAATTCTTTGAATTTCGATTGAATATCGCACTGCATACAACAAGATAATTATTTTAAAGTCTTCAATTATTGAAATTCAAAACCGTTAAATGTATACAACCATAATTAATTAAAAAACAAAATAGTTTCTTTTGAGCGAGTCTGGATGAGAAAAAAATTTTAATTGATTTATTTTCCAAATAAAACGAAATTAAGACAGCTGTATGTTTTCTTTCATCATTTAAATTTTTTTTTATTAACCATTTAAGTCATATTTATTTTGATCGAATGAATGCATTTTTCTTTTTGAAAAACACGAATGGTCCATTTCACTAAAGGAGTAAATAATTAATAAATATATATATATACCAATTAAAAATATATAATAATAATTAATAAAAATATAAATAAATAATTAATAAAATATATAATATTTTTCTTATTTAAAACAAACATTCACATGATAACATTTAGAATCATTTTTAAATATCTTAGAGAAAAGATCTTTACATAAGGTTTTGAATACTGTGTTTTTCACTTCTTTAAATATTATAATCGTTCAGAGAAATATTTCTTAAAAAAATTGTTTTGTTAAGTAATCGAAGTAATATGTAAAGAAAAATTGTAAAATCTGATTTATTTGCGCTTCAAATTAAAATTTTAAAATACGTATTTATTCATAGTTTAATAAATTCCAATGAGTTCTTAATTTTTAAAAATAAATAAATTAAAATGCGGAAATACTTTGAAGATATTCCAATACTTAATTTAGGTATTCTACTTGAATTTTTATAAGAATATGAAGCTCTTAGATCAAAATAAACTATTAACAAATTATCATATATTCGTTTTCAAGAAGAGTAGACAAAAACTACATAATTAAGAAATTATTTTTTGCAATTAGAAGCATCTTTTTCTCCTTCAACAGTCAACATTCATTCCAATTCAAACAACTTACTTTTTATTTTTTTTAAAAAAAAAGGGGTGGTTAACAATAAAATTTGTTTTTTTTTAATTAATAAATTTATCGAATAAAGCGAGTTCTTATAGCTCATAAAGCAATTGTTTCAATGAGAAGTAAAAATTCAAATTCCATTGTCTTAATAAGATATTAATTCATTATGAAGTAGCTCGTTACATATTAAGTATTAACTTATTACATAGTTCCAATTTAAAAGGAAAAACGATATAAATCAGCTTTGAAAAGTAAAAAAAACTTTTTATTTGTATTTTTTATTTAAAACTTATAAAAGATTCCACTTTTACAAGTTGTTTAACTTGTAAAAATAATTAAATCACTACACTTAAGTCAGTAGATTCTTTAAATGATGAAAGTGTATGTTTTTCTTTTTTTACTTCGAAATACTTAAAAAGATTGTTATACAGGCTAGAAGAAAAAATTTTAAGTTTTAACCTTATTTTTTTTTTAAAAAAATTAAAGTATTAACAGCATTTATTATATTTTAAATAAGGAAAAGCATTGTGTAGCATTTAATTTTCGAAATTTTTTGACCGAAACCAGTTATAAAAATGTGTACTGTCAAAAAATATTAATGTTTCTGAAAGTAATTTTGCACAAATTTCCTTCATATAGCTTGTTTTGAAACTGCAGAAAACTGATATATAACTAAACTCCTAATATGATTTTAAAAATAAAATTTTCTACTAAATTTCTCTGAATATCTTTAAGCTTGATGAATAAGCAAAGAGTTTTATGGGCAACAAGAATGGGATTCAGATAAATCTGAGTTATTAACAGAAAAGTTATTTTCATAGTAATTTTTGTTTTTAATCAATTCTACGATAGCTTTTTTTCTAATGGGCTGTGTATTGGTATTTCTTACTTTTTCAGACCTAGTTAATTCCCCATCACTTTTTAGTGCGTCACCGTATAGGTGACACCAATTGCCGCAAGTAAACGATAGCAAGAAGTCTACGATAGTAAAGAAGGAAAAGAGAAAATTTCACTTTCAAGATCCTTTTCTCCGTTTAAATTACTGTTAATTGCTAAGCAATCAGTTCTTCTTCTTCATAAGCTCAACAGCCTTTTTGCAGGCCAAGGCTGACTCGCTGACCCTCCTCCAGTTGACCATATCAGTCCCGACAGCCTTACATCGATTGATTCCCATTAGTTTGAAGTCCTTTTCAACATTGTCTAACCATCACGTAGGTGTTCGTCCTCTACATCTGGTCCCTTTAATTTTCGAAAAAGTTATTTTTTGGTAGGAAAAACATCGGGACATATCTGTATAGATGGCCCAGCCATCTAATAGGTGATGCTTTTATAATTCTCACAATGTCAGTCTCGCCATATTTGCCATATTTCCTCTAAATTTCATGATTGTAAAGAATTCTTCCCTCATTGTTCTCTCGAATTGGTTCAAAGATTCATAAGGTTTCTGTTTAAAAAATGAGCAACTTTTCTTTCTCTGCTTTATTGAGGGTACATCATTCACTTCCATACATATCCAATAGGCTTGATTAAAGCTTTATATATACTCAACTTGGTGTTTATAGAAATAAACTTAGACTTGAATTGTTTTCTGAGGCCATGGAACTTTCTATTAGCCATTGTTTATTTCAATTTCCAGATCGTTGCTACATGAGTTCAGAGTTACTAAGTAAGTAAAATGTTTTACAGCTTTAAAAGTATAGTTAACTAAAACAATTAGTATTTCATAAATTTGATATTGTTCTGTTGGAGACAGTAGGTTTCATTTTACTTGGAAATAAGGATCAAACGATATTGAGATATACTTGCCCAGGGGTCGGCAACCTTATGGCTCTCTCTCTCTCTCCGGAATGTACCAAACTAAAACCGGTTTTAAACTCAGACAAGAATTAAATAAGTATTTTTCCTCAAAAAGATTAGTAAAAGAGCACGAATAGGACCCATCACACAATGAGTGACATTTTCGGCATTTGTTTGTAGAAGATTATCTTTTACATTTCTCATTGATCTTATTACAATGTTTTATACGAGAACATTTGCCTTGTGAAAGAACCGTAATGTATGCAAATAAGTATTACTGTCCTTGTGAAAGTGTAGTGAATGAAAGGAAAGAGGAAGGACAGAGAGAAAATAGCAGAAGGAAGAATTAGAATGAGTAACAAACATATTGCTTGTAAAGTCATAGCAACACTACCAAACAATAGTAAAATCACTTTATTCATATTAAAAGTTTGCTGTTTAGAGATCGCAAGTTAAATCATATTATAATCAATACTTGAAAGAGTCGATTTAAGTTAAACCTTTGCCTTAATTTATTTCGACTTGAATAAACTAGTTAAAATATAAATGCCACTTATCGTTATAATAAGAAAGCAAACCCGTGATAATTTTCTCAGAGTTCCATTTTTCTCTGATATGTATGATTTCTAAGAAAGATATGTGTTTACTTTTGTATGTGTATACATTCAAATAATAGTGAAAGGAAGAGTAAAACTTTAAATTCTTAAATTAAGTGAGGTTAGAATGTTGTAAATAACTGTAGATTGGAATATATTGTGCACTTAAATTTTATTTGGATCCTGTAATGTTCTATTATAAATCAAATAAATTAATATGCATGCAGAAAATATAATTTCGCATTTTTTTTTAAAAAAAACTTCTACGAAAATTAAGATTTTTACACGTTTTAAATGCAATTTCTTTTCATTGAAGTGTCGATATTTTATCGCTCCCATCTTCCTAATGAACTTTAGATTTTTCTGGTTCTTAATAAACATTCAATTTGTAATATTTGAATTATCAGGGCAATAAAAATAATTATTCTTTTGTATTTTGACATAAAAATTATTTAACCAATAATAGTTTATGAATTAATAAAATTATACCGTTTATTGGATGGAAGATAAATAATGCTTAGTTTGACAAAAAGTTTGACAAAAGTAAGTTTGAAACTTTATAATCGGATAAAAAGCTTACGTTTAATACTGTAATTGTTTTTCAAACTGGGCTTAAGATTTATTTTTTATGAGAAAATAATAAAATGTTTTATAGCCTACCCGAAACTTAAAATATTGGTGAAACATTTTTAAAGTGCTTATTTAGCACATCTCGCTAACTCTATGTAGAATTATTTTTATTTTTTCCATTAAATTATATGTATTAAAGAACAAAATATTTAAATAGTTATGTATATATTTGGTTTGCTTTATTTTTATATGTATGGGAAGAATCTTTTTTTATTTTGGCTTTTTTTAAAGAATATGTTAATTGTGTTATTCTATGACAATACAATAAAGGAATTATCAACCTTAAAAATGTAAAAATTTAAAATATCGATAGAAATTTGAAAGAAAGGAAATACAGATAGTCAATTTTTTGTCAGGTTGCTTTGACTTTCCATACTGGGGCATATCCCAGAGTGACACGAGAACAGTGGTATAAATTTCCTGACATGTGTCGGTAAAAATGATGGATTGATCTCTCTTTTAAAAGTTTATCAGCCAGTCACTGAAGAGAAAGATCAAGACGAGTCTATTTTATATGTTTTCTTTTCGTCTCATGCGGATCTTATTTTTGTGTGATACTTTCAAACTTTGGAAGCAAATAACTTTCTTGCCTTAAAGAAAAATTTAGTACTTTTAAATTGTTTTTGTGGGAAAAAGTTTTTACCTGTCAGTTTCGAGCGCAAATTTATCTTATTATTATTGATTGCAGATGCAATACTAAAAATGTGCATTGTCTTTAGTGTTTATATTTATTTAAAAATGATTTAAAACCTCTTTGAGTATTTTAAACTAAAATGCTTCTGAAACTTACAAATGTGCTTGCATATATGAAGACTTCAGAGAACCATTGTTTTTTCAAACTAAAATATTTTATTAAATATGATAGTTTAAAATATGAAATAAACATTCATGTAATTTAGAAGACTGGGGTCTTTTTAATGCTTCTTATACAATGGAAAACTGCCCTTTAATGAAGTGGCTTTGAATATCATAAGGCTTAGTTGTTTTTGGATCAAATATTTTTCTAATCATTAATTTATTGGATTAATTTACAAGTTCTGTATGAAAAATAAGAGTGTTAATTCTAAATAAATAAATTTTAAATTGTTAAACTTAATTATAACTAGGAATTTATTAATTAAATGTATATTTTCTAGAAATTTGAAACAATTACTCTAAATAGCACCATATGCTGATGTTTCCCTGAAAGAAAATTTTATTTTGTCTCTGTTTTCTGATTTATTATTCTATTCATATGTATTGAATAAATAGCAATTAAGTTTTTTTTTTTTCAAAATGTCTCTCTTCGCTTTAAAAATTATTGTTAACATTCTTGAACTTTAATACGCTTGAAAAAAATGTGCATTTGTATGGGTAATTTAATTGTGCTATTGACATCTTGAAATTTTCTGAATTGTATGCACATTTTTTATACAAAATATATAAATGATTCAAATTTCTTGAACGATGAATATTCTCTTTGATCATAATAAGCATATTTACACCGCAAACATAAAACGGTTAGGGAAAAATAATTACGACAACAAACTATCTCAATGTAGGCATAGCAATTCCTTGGAGAAACAACTATTAATGCCATTAGGAAGCTGTAAATGATTTTATAGCTAACTGAACGACTTTAAACATGGTCGGGATACGTGAAACTTATTGGACATTCCGAGAAATAGGCTATCACCTTTATTTAATGGACATGGTTAACCAAAGATGATGGCAGGATTGGCGGCGGAATGAAGTTACGACACCGCCTTCTTACGCAAGTCGCAAACAACAAACAGGGGAGGAATAAAAGTGTTTAGGAACAGGTCCGAATAAAGCTCCCCTTTCATCCCAGTCATATAACAGTTGAACTTTGGAGCCAAAGGTACTCAGTTTAAAACACCCTGCCTCCGACCATATCAAGGTCACTATGGGTCGACCTCCTCTTGTTACCCAACAACTGCCTTCGAAGTAGGGACTTAGGAATTGAACACTAGATGGCAGACCAGTCTAACGTTACTGGTTGGTTATGCATTCATTCCATGCACAATCTAAGATATTCCCAATAAATCAAGACTAGTGATTCAACTCCTACTGCACACATGTCAACCAAACCTTCCATCTCAACAAGAGACTGCCCACAACGTCAAAATAAAATGTTCCAACGACACTAACACCTACTGGAGGTTTATATCAACTTCAAAAAGGGCTAGAAAAACAGACTTCATTAAATATCGCTCAGAAAATTTATCAACAGCAAAAACAACTTTATTTTCTAAGAAGAGAGTATGCTACGGTGTTTTCTTTCAAAAGTAGCAAACAAAAAAGAACAGGAATAAAAGAGCTAGATGACTGGCTTGAATAGTGATCCCCTTTTGTCATAGACTTTTAATGAATGCATTTCGGCCCCACAAGTTAGCAGTTAAAATCACACTGCCCCAAATATTCTAAAAGCAACAGATTGTCTCTGAAAAAGCTTTGGAAAGTTAAGGTTCACGATGAGAGTAAAATTCCGATCTCAGTATCAGACACCACTGGGATGTCCTAAAAACATCTTTAAATAACTTGTAACACCTCCCTCCATACTACTAATGGTATCTTCGTTAATCTTTCGATTTTCCCTTAACTCCATTTAAATCCTTCTTTGGCGAGCAACGCCGACAAATATTTCGCCGGTCCATCTTTTACCGGACATATAAGGTTGACTAAAGTGTGAAAATGTAACAGATACGGAGCCTCACTTAATAAATGTTTGATGGCTGGAAGAATATGATTAGGAATTTTTGTCAATTCTTTCACTGACGTGTATAAGTATGTCCTACCACAAGGGAAGTTACTATCTATTGATTTTAATATTTAATGTACAATTGCTAGCCATTGGCAGAATCTAAAGCTTACAATTTTTAATCCTTTCGTTATTTGCACGTGTGTTTCATATATTTTTGCTTTTAATAAAATGTAACTTTCTCTTTTTATTTATTGATTTTGTAAAATATTATATCATAAAAAATGGACAGTTAAAAACATTCTAAGGGGTTTTGACAAGTAACAAGAATGCAAGACTGGATTAAAATGTTATTAATTAGAAATAAAAAATTATGAATTGTAATATAACTTTGGGGTGTTTACTTTTCAGATGCAATTAAAAAAAGAAAAAAAAACGCATGCATAATTTTTTTAATTAATGCAGTTTGTTTTTTTCTCTGTCGGAAAAGAAAGAAAAATTCTAATTGTTTTCTTAAACTATTTTAGTTTTTTCATTGAAAATAAGTCTATTATTGTACATTGTTTTCTATTCTTATAAATCATTTTTGCTCATCAACATTTAAAAAAAATTTTTTACGGATCCCTTCTCTTGTTTCCAAATTATTGTTTTAAAAGTGAGTGAAAATATTAATAAAATCGTTAGCGAAATATTTTGCATCACAATATGTGTATAACAATACTTACGTATACATTCTTCATTATTTTTTAACAGTTAATAATCAAAATATTTTTTGAGAAACATTCAATTTATTTTGAAGGAAATTCTTCCTGTTTCTTTTTATGCTATTAAATGAAAAGCCCCGTGATTTAATGGACTTTAAGTAAAAGTTCTAAATATAAAACTACTATAAGACATAGAAGCATAAAAAAAACCTGCGAAATGCTTTAAAATACAAAATATTTGGAATTCAAATTCATATGTATCAATTCCTTAACACAAATCAGAACATATCGAATTCTTTCCATTGCAAATAGGATACAATGTTCTCCGTTTTTTGCATATGTATTTAGCTTCTTTAAACTATCGTTTCATTTTTTCCCCAAACAAATCGCATATTTTATTTTAAAATAAAAATCATGTTTTCTCGGAATAAATTTGAAAAGATAATGGAGTTGTATTTTACGTGGAAGATAGTAATTTATAGCTTTCTAGGAAATTATCTGTTTTTGAAAACCTGTTAATTCTGTGAATTGTCCAAAGGCTTAGAACAAAAACAAGTGACTCTTTTTGGTTTCTAGGAAATTTATTTATAGGCTTTTAAAAACTTTAAAAAAAGAAAGAAATATATCAACATATTTTCTTTTTTTATCTATTTAATTTATTTCGTAGGTTCTATGTATTTCATGGTAAAAAACAGCTTTTTCAATGCTTATGGTATGCATAATACGTGGAACACTTCAGGCGAAAATGGTTTTTCTGTGGACCTACTCAAAAATGCACCTATCTTCATAAACTAAATTTAGTGTAGCTTTATAACCTTGAAATCTATACTGGTATTGCTTCTATTGAGACACGGGTTCGATTCCAGATGACACTGCAAGACCACATATTGATGGGGCTCATGCACGGTACATATATCTAAACTAGAACGTTAAGGGAAAATGTGGAGAATGCGGGACCAACATATGGTTTTGACTATGGTTTAAAACAACGAGGTTTTTTGCCAAACTACCACTGCTCTTTACATTTTTGTTTTTAATTGGTATTTTGTTTCTTAATCATTTACATACCAATATAAAATTGTCGATTGTGCAGTTAATACCATTATTCACGAGATATTAGAATTAATATCTCATAAAAATCAATCTAGAGAACAATTTCCCGATAAATGGTAATTTTTATTTATAAAACAGAAAGAAAAGGTACTATGGGCTTATCATTAACAGAGTGTCGGGGTATTTATCTGAATAAAATCATAATATGTAATTTCATAAAAAGAAGAGTTATGTTTCTTGTTGATAGGTTCTGATTGTATATAATGATGCATATTATTATTATTTTGGTTGTAGAAGAGTCGCTTTAAATATATATTTGCATTCAAGTTATCTTTGCAAGGAAATGCGAATGTATTTTTTTCTCTTTACATTACCTTTTTCTTGATAATTCCTTTATATCCTTTTCATGTCTTTGTACTTCAAAACTATGAAATTTCTATGAAAGTTCTCTTGTAAAAAATTGGTTTTGATGAATAAATGTTGAGTGTGTAAAGGTTTGTGTCCCGGAGAGCTATTTTGCGGACCTAATTATTATTTTTTCTTTTTCAACAAAATATCTCTTCTTACAAATATTGAAAGAATGTCAGTAATTAAATCATCAAAATTTTTCTAACAAATCGCTAAAAAAAGCAGGTCCTTAATTTTTGAAATTCTATTAGTTTAATCCAAAATTCGAATTTAATTGAACTTTTGTCAGGATTTTAATGTGAAGGAATTCTTATTTTACGATTAATTAAACACGGCCGTAACAAATATTTTAGAGCTAATTCAAAGGAAAGATTCAAAGTCACTAATTTTTGTTCAGCAAATTTATTTTCATAGTTTTCCAAAAATAAGAAATTTAAAAACATTTATATATGACTTAAAATTATGACATTAACCAAATAATTTTTTATTTGTTTGTGCAGTACATTGTATAATTGTAATTTAATAATACATAAGTTGTTTACATATAAAGTTATAATTTGTGTAAAAACAAAATAATAATAAACATGATGCATAATAAATAACTTAGACACTTTTTAAAATAAGTATTGATATATATATATATATAGATTATCTTGATACACATATTAGCCATCCACAAGTTTTTTCATTATTCCCTTTAAAACAAAAATTCTATGTTTTTATATTTAAACAATTTTGAAGAATGTTGTGAAATAAGATTGTTGTGGTTTTCACTAGATAAATTCTTCACTATAATCTTCTAGTCTGTGTGCTATTTGAACAAAGTTTTTCCAATATAAGTGCTGAAAGTTTCCATTACATGGATTCTATGAAAGTTAAACAGCTATATGAGAAATCCAATATTGACATTCAGATGGCCTTACATCTTGCTGATTTCAGTCCTAATAATCCCATATAAATAATTCCATATTACTATGCTGACCAATTGCAGAGAAAGGAATCCCTGTTGTGCTGCTGAAGTCATCTTCATGAGAAAAAAAAGATAACTACTTCTTCATCAGTAAATAATTTTGTAAATGCATGACTATTTAATGGCTGCTTTTATTCTTTTCGACATCAGCATACTTCTTTTTCTACGAACAAAACTCAGTTCTGAGTCATAGAATCCTCAACAACAACAAACTCGTTATTTCTTCTTACTCTCTATTTCCTTTAATTAATATTTTTTCTACAATTGCACTGTGTCATCCGTTTAAATAGGAGCTTGCAATAGGAGGTATAACTTGTATGAAAACTCTAGTCTTTTCAATTCGATTTATCTGAATTCTTTAAGTTATCTTGATTTTAGTTGGCAACATTTAATAGTTGCACAAATAAACTTTTCCGAACTCTGTACACTCAATGCAATAGTACATTGGACAAAGCTGTTGGAAAAACATTCAACCCCGATATTAGAGGAAAAGTTTTTTTTTTTCAATATACTTTTTCTTCTTTCATTGATTGGCTCATTTTCGTCAATCAGCTTTTCAACTTGAGCATGCAATAGTTAGTAACAACGGTAGATTGAGTAACAACATATACTTTGGCTACTACTGGATAGTAACAACTGGTTCTTTGTATACAAAAAATATTTATTCTTAAACATTTTCCAAACGCTTCTATTTAAGTTTGTATTTTTCGAAAATCTAAAATGTCTATAACATCGTTTTTTACCAGACATTCACCCAAAGCATCAATTCAAAACTATACTCAGCAATCTGTTGTTATATAATAAGAGAGTTGCTGTATCTTTTATCAAAATAGATAGAAGATGATCATGATAAATTAATTCCATTGTGGGCAACATGTAATAGATTAACCAACAGAGACCTCCGCAAGTAATTTTTTCATGATGCTTCGAGCATGCACTCAATGCTACATTCTTATTCTTATATTAACTGGAAGCATAGTTATGAAGAGTCCATAGTCAGCCAATCTTTTTTTCTTTAAGTCCTTGCTTGAAAACACAATGTAGTTTGCCGAATAGCAATAGCAATTTATATGTGAGAAAAATTATCCATCTCACATTAATAGGACTAAAAAGTAATTCTAAGTAAACTTGTGTTGAAAATTTATCATTTCCAAAAAATCATTTTCACAAAACTTTAAGATTGGATGCTTTAAATATCTTGCGAACTTCATATCTTAAACCAGTTTCTCATCTTTTACAGTTGCCCAATCTCTATCAGTAAGGGAAAAGATTATCCATGATATAAATGTAACATATTCTTCAAATGTGTGCTTCGTATTGATCTTTTTCAAATCCTTTGTAATCTTTATATTTGATTCCTGCACAAGTCTTCTGTAGAGGTAAAATTTTCAAAGAGTTTTTCTATTGAAATTATAAACATTGAATAGAATTTTCTTTTGTATACGGCTGATGAAGTTGAATTCTTACAACTTTGCACCTTTTAAATATGATCAGAGGTTGTGAAATGAAAACTGTTTCCAAGCGCTGCAGGATTTCCCCATTCCCCGTTGAACTTTAATTTTTTGAGTCTTCATTCAATCGCGCAGAAAGCCCCAACGCCAGGCAGGTTTTAAAAACCATAACATAATTTACAATTGGAGGAGCTTTGTTGGGGATTGAATTTTTTATCTGCTTTTTTATTTGGATATTCTTTTTTTTGGTCATGTCTAATTGTGCCGGTAGATCCAGTGCAATGCATAGTTTTAAAATTGTTTCTGATCGTACCGTCGGGATTTTTTTAAATGTTTTTTTGAATTTTTTAATCCAAGACTCTTTTTTTTCTCCATAGAGACTAACTGGACTTTGATATTAAGTCCCTCGCATATCTTATATATGATAAGAGAATAGACTTCCGGCATTTCATATTTTTCAACACTTTGTTCAGTCAGGAAGATGCAGCTCTGTTTTGGTATAAAAACTCTTCTTTCTGTGAGAACTGTTTTGCCAAACTTCCATGAAATGAAGTATTTAATTAGTTCATTAATGCAAACGCATGTGAGTATTTCAATAAAAGAGGGCAAAGAGCCTCTCATTAGGGCCCCTAATAAGCAAGAGATCAAGTATATAAAGATCTCTAAAACAAAAGTCGTAGCCATTGGAATATGAATCCCTATAATTACAGCTAGCAACTCCAAAAGGAACTTAAAATCGCAAAATATTCGAAACGCAACTTAATCAGCAGCAGAATATTTCTAAAATGAATAAAACGTTTTTGATAGTATTGTTTACTTTTTATTTGTTCCTCTGATATATTATTTAATATATATTGTTGAGCAACACATACCCATTATAATGTTTTAAACAATGGACAAGTGAAAAGTGTCATTATATATTTATATGTATATTACAAAAATATACAAAAAATAGTTATAAGCCTAAAATAACTATAGTCATGATGTATACATATATATATAATTTTTTTTTATAATATAATTGTATAATATACATATAATTTTTTTCATTCCTTTGACTATATATGCAATGTAATTAAATGAGAGTAAGATTTCTTCCAATGCGCGTTTCTGTCTTCTGTTTCAAAACTAAATTTATAGGAAACATACACTTTATAGATACATAAAGTTGTTTATAGGTGTGCACTTAAGATTTACATAATTAACAAATATAATCAGATGATTGGACGGATTCACAAACATGATTACACTTTTGTTGCTACTTTTAAAATATGTGTAAATCAAAAACACACATTTTAAAGTTAATTTTTAAATGATTTCCCATTTAATAATATATATACTCATTTTATTATTACTATAATAGTAACTATATATATCCTTTCATCGGTTTACTCCAACTTTCCTTAATTCATTTTCAACATTATTCAGTTTTGCAACGCTTTCGTTTTGCATCAATTCTGGAAAAAGCTGCCTTTTTAGTTGAAAAAGCCATTATATCTAGATATGTGACCTAGACACCTAATTTGGAATATTTTGGCTATTTTTATAACGTTCAGTGCACCATATATTTTATTAATTACATAATTGTGTAGCATTTACCACACATTATGTTTCACTCCAAAGATCTGCCTCAGGATTTTCCTTTTGAAGACTAACAGTGTGTCTGGTTTTGCTTTGCTGAGGGTCCATCATTCACTTTCGTGATGGGCACTTGACCTTATAAAGGTTTTGTGAAGGTTTATTTTGATTTTTAAGGCCATAGAAACATCTATTAGCCATATATAACCTATTCTTTATTTCAATTTGTATATAATTGCTGCTTGAAATCTTCTTTCATAAATATTTAAATCGCTTTTCAGTCTCAATGTATAATTATTTATCTTTAAGGGGTATCTATCCGCAGTTTTATTTGATATGATCATAAATTTAGTTTATCCTCATTGGTCCGGTCTTCCTTGTTAATTTCTCAAATGATGAAAATGCGTTGTTAACTCACCCCACAGTGCAACCAATGATTCCTGTATAATTAGCAAATACCAGCAGTTGGATCCTGTGAAATAGTCCCGCTTGAATTTAATTCAAGGTCTCTTACGACATTTTCCAGGGTCAAATTAAACAGTAGACATGATAGTGCATTACCTTGTCAAACTGTCCCTTTTCAGTATGAAAAAGCTCTGAGAAATACAACAAAACTTGGCATGTAACATTTTTAAGGGTCATTCTTGCAACACTTACCCACTTTTTTGTAATGTTAAATTCCAACATAGCTACCAGTAATTTTTCTTTGTCGATACTGCCATGTGTAGCTTTAAAATCGATGAACAAGTGATAGGTATCCTTGTTACATGTACAGAAATTTTTAATAATAATAATACAATTTTCAATAAGAATAAGAATAAATTATAACTGATAGATGCTTATTTGGTTTCAAATACATAGCTGAAAAGTAATACTGTTTAAAAGATATTGTATAAAAATAGTTTCCAATATAAAATATTTCAAAGTTTCTAAATGTATGTAGGAAAGGAGTGCAAGTTTTTTTTTACTTCTTTTGATTTTTATTGTAAGAGATGGCACCACTAATCGAAACCACGTGAGTTTTAGCTGCGCGATACGATGAGGTCATGTATTTATAAGGGAAGGAAAAACTGAGAGTTGCACCAAAGCTTGAACGAAGGCAGGTCAGAGGAAATCGGTCTCTCCGTTGTTTTGAGGAAGAGTACGTGTTTTCGGAATTGGTATGGTGATATCTCGAATTATTTAAAACCCCTTGTAGAAAGTAAATGTTTTAGTTGTGTTTTTTAATAGATTAGGTTATTTTAACTCTGCGTGTTTATTTTAATATTAAAATCGAACCTTCCCCTAGACGCCGTCCCACAAATTGGGGGCTCGGCCGGGATTTTTTAAACTATTCAAAGTTTTATCTACGAGCATTTTTTAAAAGTTTTACCTCCTCATCGATTTTTGATTTCCTGAGCGGTACATAGACCTTGCCTTGCATCGAATAGAGACCCGGCGAAGCCTTCAGCTTTATAAGAAATTTTACGAGCGATACGGAAGTCTTACGAGAGATACGGAAATACTTCAGCGAGAACAGTCACCAGGAAAAAGGAGTCCATTGAGACTTGGTTAGAGGCACAGAATCTTGGCGAATTTCCACGTCAGCTACAGTCAACCAAAACTGGAAGCCCAGCGACTCAATGAGATACTGAACGAATTGAACGGGATTACCTTGATCATTGAGGTCAACACTGACGAGAGAACCTTTTGAGCTGCATCGAATTGCGAGTTATCAACACGAAACAAGATTTCCTGTGTCATTGAGGTCAACGTAAAGTGTCTTCAGAATTACATTGAATTGTGCTAGTATCCTTTTTTTTTTTTGGTATTGTGTGGGTAATAGGCGAAAATTATATAAATGAATGATTTTTTGTGTGTATATTTCCTGTTCTGTGAATCTGAAATTGAATTTTGAAGTACTAGGTACTATTATTGGTTTAATTGCAGACATAGATATTTGATGTTCTTTTAGTTTTGGATTAATAACTGAGTACTTTCCGTGTTTTTTCTTAGTAATTTATTTTTGATAAATGAGAGGAACGCGTTTTGTTTTTTAATAAAAAATAAAGTTGATATTTACTGTAATACTGTTGTGTTTTGTAAAAGGATTTAAGTTCCGGGAATTCTTTAAAAAGTCCATTTTTGTCTATAATTGTTTATAATTGATAATTGCATCTTATTTAAATTATCTTTTGTTTCTTTTTAAGTGAGTAAACTTTTTGCGTGTCATTTTAATGGTTTTGTCTTATTTAACTTGGGTAAACATTTAAGTTGTTCTCTGGGTCACCATTCTGAGTATAAAAATGGCATTCTTACTCGCGAAAAAGAAAGAGGATTTGGTGTCACTCGCCGAGGATTTGGATCTTACTATCGAAGCAGGTATCACAAAATTGAAGTTAAAGGAGTTGATCGTAAAAAGCCCAGATTACGTTGAAGACGATGTTAAAAAGATGGTTGATAGCATAGTGGAGGAACGTACAGAAAGAGAAGAGAGAGAAAGGGCTGAGAGAGAGAGGATATGCGAAAGGATGAGAGAGAAAGACGAGAGTATACGAATTAGAGAAGTTGCGAATACAAGCGCAACAGACAGCCGGTATGCCGAATAACACCGAAAACGTTCAAGCATCGAATAAGCTGTTTCACGAAGCTTTTCATAAGTTTAATATGAAGGAAGATATTGGTTTGAATCTTTCCTTATTTAAGCGTCATGCAGAACTAACTTTCTTACCGAAAAAAGATTGGGTTCAAAAACTTATAGGTTTAATACCCGTCGAAATTGCCCATCTGATCGCAAGAGAACCAACTGATAAGTGTAATGATTACGATCATGTAAAGGATTTACTCTTACAAAGATTTAAATTATCTCCGGAAAAATTTCGTCAGTTATTTTTGTTTCACCAAAAGTCCGATGAACGAACATGGCAAGATTTTCAACACGAATTACAGACGTATTTTGATGGATGGACTTTGGGTTTAAAAGTTAACACCTACGACCAATTACGAGAATTAATCATAGCCGATCAAATGAAGAAGAGGGCGCCGTATGATTTTCAGGAACACTTTTTGGACGAATGGTCTACTATTAACTCATCTATTGAGATAGCGAAAAAATTTGAAGATTATGAGGACGTCCGAAGAACTATAGGGTCAAAGCAGTTAAAGTCATTTGCTAAGAGATCGAACAATAAAGATAATTGTTCTCAAAGGCAAGAACGTTTTCACTTTGGAAATAATTGGAATGATAGAAAATGCTTTCAATCGACGAGAACTTACGATAAAAGAGTTAAACAGGTAACATGTAGCTACTGCAGGGGACCAGGTCACTATGCCGTAGATTGTACAAAACGCAACAAGGGTACGAAAATCAATAAATCTTCAAGCTCTCCGGTCCAGATCTGTTCTCGAATTCAGCAAGACAGAATTAAGACCAGGAAAATAACCATCGGAAACAAGACTTTTGAGGCTCTAATCGACACTGGAAGCTCAGTTTCGCTCATTCGTGAAGATGTAAGCAAAGGAATCATCGAGCAATCGAAGCTCTCGAAGGACATTGTCGTGTTATCTGGATTGGGAAAGTACGAAGTCAAAACAAAAGGATCGTTCCAACGAGAAATCGAATTGGATGGAGAGAAATATTCCTTATATGGCATGTCGTGCCTGCGGTGCATTTGGAGTTCCAAGAAGTGATAGCAGTGGAACAAGCTTTTGTTGGCTTTGATAAAAAGGTGTTTATTTCCGTAAACACGAAGAGAAGGTGTGGTTTGTGAATACACAGGTTTATGAGGCAAGAACTGAAGACGAAATCGAAGTTAAACATGTTATCAGTCCTCGAATAAGAAAGGAACTCTCTGCACTAATCAACAGCTATACACCTAAGGAGACCGAAACGACAAATATATCCATGCGAATTATCCTGAAGGATGATATACCAGTTTACCAAACAGCACGCCGTTTGTCGTTTCTGGAGAATCAGACCGTCAACAAGCAGATCGACGAATGGTTGGATAAGGAATCGTGAGACAAAGCTCTTCTGCATATGCAACTCCAATCGTGTTAGTCAAGAAGAA
>BMAO01006080.1:0-25470 GCA_019973975.1 Trichonephila clavata | reverse complement strand
GGTCGGCCAACCCACTTCCGAGATCCAACGGATGGACCGTATGTGACCTACCCGCGTGCTTCACGACGCAAATACCCTTAACGCGAACAAATATTTCAACCCTCTCATTTCGTGATTATAACGATTTTTCATGAATATGTATAATGTTTTTTTTATAAACTATATATATATATTATATATTTATATATAGTATTTGTTTAAATATTATTACGAATTTTTGAGTTTCTGAAAAATTTATCGTTTATCTATTTTTTCATTTTAAGCACAAATCATACGATAACGAAGAATAAAATGAGGTCTCTATAGCTTACATTTTTAGGAAGTAAAACTTTTTATTGAAATTTTTTAATTCCATTTTATAAGATCTGCAGTTTTGCCTCCCTCCGGTTTTTGTGCTTTCCAGTCAAGTTCTTAAATATAATATTGAATGTTTGTTTATTAAATAAACGAACTTTCAAACTAATTTACATTATTTTCATTAATTTTTAGATTTGGGATTTCATTTTAATTCCGGAAATAATTTGAGAAAAAGCTATTTAAAAAATTGAAAACTAGGGCATAAAACTAGGAATTCAAGTACAATTTTCACAAAATTAAAAATAATTTTCGATATATTGGAATTTTGAGTGAAATTTTAGTGAAAAATTGCAGTTACGGTAAGGCTTGTGTTGAAATTCTAATTAATATATTCAAATAATATTTATGAAATACATAAATAAAAATATTATCTGTGCTTAGAGCTATAACATTTGTGATACTTTTTAAAAGTTTTTGAAAGATGGCATTTTTTATGCAAAAACTCAATTTTTTACAAAAAACTAACGTTATTTTCTCACAAAAAGTGCAATAAAATACATAAATATATACACAGAGATTAGATTATAGTCTAGACCGGAGAAAAATCTAAATAAAACATTTTCTGAAAATTTCAATTTAATATCTTAAAAAGAAATCCTGAAGTGAACTTTACCGTGAAGCAAAAAATTGAAAAACATAGTTCCTCAGAAAATGCATTTATATAAAGATTTTAATATGGTATACAAAAATTTCTACTAATTGTACATTTTTTTAAACTCATCATATTTATGGGTCAAGATCTCTTTAGCTTCATATTCAACTAATTTGGACTTTTTTTAAAACTTTTGCTGTTTTCTGGAGAGTTTTATAGACTATAACAATTGTCATTTTTAGTGAAATTTTGATGAAAAATTGCCTTTACAGAAAATTCTAATGAATGTATGCAAATAATATTTATACAGTACGTGAATAACATCTTTATATGTGTTAGAATTTAAAAAATTTCTAATACTTTGGAAGTTTTTTAATTATGCCAAATTTTATGCAAAAACACGATTTCTTAAGAAATTAATGATTTTTTTTTCATAAAAAAGCAATAAAGTACATCAATATATACACAGAGATTAGATTTTGATTCATAACACAGATGTAACTAAATAAAACATGTTCTGAAAATTTCAATTCATTATCTTGCAAATATTTTGAGTAGGAATGAACTTCCGGTTTTGTAAACTCCATTTCCAGTTTACTAATTATGTAATAACTTTGCTTCTAAATATCGTACAAATAAAACTAGAGTGTTTTTTGGAATCTTAAATGTATGGGCTATAAAATAAAAGCATAAAATCAATTTCGAAAATTTTCTCCAAAACGACGAATTTTGGGTAGTCATCTTAATAAAATCATACCTTAATGGAAATCAACTATCAGTCAGTATCACAGATACAAAAACTAAAGCAAATAAGTAAAGTTACTAAACACAGCATTCGTAAACTCCACAGCGTTTATTTCCATTTAAAATGTACCCACTTATTTACGCATTCTGCTTGGGTTGTGTTTATAATAAACTTTACGTAAATTTTTTTTAAAAAAGAAAGAAAAAATCGAAGATATTATTTAGTGTTCAAATGTGTGATCTATTTTTCAAAATCTAAATAAATTTTTTAAAATCGTTGTTATTGTCGAAAAAAAACTTTTCCGAAAACTAACAGATCTGTATATTGATCCGATATAATTGCGATGAATACCATCCTATATAATTTTATCGCTAAGTAAAAATAAAAAGTAAGTAAATTTATTATAATAAGTTATACGATACAAAAATAAAGCTAAACTTACGTGAAGAGCGTAAAAAGAAAATTTCGTGTCGAATTAAATTATAACGCAAAATTAGATTTAATAAGTGCAACAGTAATATAACAGCGCTATATATAAATATGTACTCAAATAATAACAATACTTATGACGTAGGGCAATTTCGCAAAACTGCATTATCAGCATTTTTTCCTTTTATGAAACAAATACACACATTTTACGTATTACAATCTTATTTAATTTTTAAAGTATTTTTAATATAGTAAACATATATGCAATTTTTTCCGATTCAGTGGTATTTATACTCGTGATCGACTATGGTAACACACAAATTATTTAATTGGAAAAAAAAAAGTGTCATAAATCTGAAATAATACATTTTTACGATCTTTTCCAAAGTTTAAAATTAAAATGTGCATTCATTTTTCTGGGATCAATTTGTTTTATTCAGAAAAACAGGGGGGAAATGTGTTTAAATGTTTATACTATTCAAATTTGGGAACAAATTTAACTTTTAAAAGAATTTATTTTGCCTAACATTTTTACATTAGTATAAGATTGAAACAGCGTTGATGACGCGAAATATGCTTATTATTCATTATTTTCCAAGAGACTACATAGATGTGTTTTTTTAATCAAAATAAATATGTATTAAGTATGAAAAATTAACATTGGCGGAGAATATTTAGATAAATAATGTATTAATTTACACAAGATTCATTCAAAAATATAATATAATTTCATTTACATAAGAAGAATAACTAGATTCCCCCATTCACAAAACCTCTACATTTCCTAAAGCCAAACGTTTTTTAAAGAAACGGAAAATTGTACTTTTTTGTCTTGGATTTCGCATCATCATTACTTTTATAGGTATACTTTTTATAGTTGGCCATTTAACACTTTGTGACTTAATGGCATTTAAGTAATTGTCCATTTAATAGATTGTTCGTTTATTAATATCGCATTCGAAGCAACACTAGGGCAATTGGTGCTTAATTTTGAGCCACACAGCCGAGTGACGAGGACAAAACCACTCTCAAAACTTCCACACCACGCCCATGTGACTCGACAGATTGAACGAGAGTCAGACCTAGTGTATGGAGTGCTTTCAATAACATTGGAGGTCCGATCCACGGCTGGACATGATCAACATCAGCCATGAGTTCGCGAATTTGTGTGATCTCTCTTCTCTCTCTACATATAAATTTGGGATGCAAATTGAAACATTCCACTCTTTATTTAATCATTTATCCTTACAGTTATGAAGCATCCAAATATTTTTATATCACATAGCTTAAAAGTGTAAAATTTATGAAATTTATTTCATTTGCTTGTGACAACATATTTTAACAAAGCACAAAAGTTAATCACTACACTTATACATTTTCTGTGAATTTTTTTTAACCGATTAATCTTTTGATATTGTTTGTGTGGATATTAGTCATACTTTTTACGCAGATCTCTTTTAAGTATTGAATCATCACCTAAAATATCACACAAAGCTATAAACATTGAAGAAGTCAATTTAATTTTTTGGGAAAAATTAGAATAAAAATTCCATAGAGAAATGTATACAGAGTAATTAATAAGCAAACATACTTCATTAATATAATATGTACTAAATGAAGCATGAAATTTCAAAATGAATTCGTATCGTATGAAGATTTGTTAATGGAAATTTGCTTTTTTGCTCAAAAAACAAAAGAAAGAAGCGAGACAAATACAAGTCATGGTATTGTCAGGTAGCGTAAACATTAAGAGAAAAAATAATTTAAAGATATTGCGAGTGAATTGAATTCTCATATGAGCATATACATCGTAAAAATATTTTGCAAACTGCTGACACAAAGAACCTTTTTGTTCAAGAATTTATTAGAACGAAAAACCTCTTTCCGTGTTATAAATCATTTGATGGCTTTTGGGAGTGATCCTGTTCTCGAAATCTAGTATAAAATTACACACGCCGATTTTATTAATAAATAAAGTGTAGTTACATCTCACAAACAAGGTATATCCCAAGCTTGACTCAGGAAAACAAGGAACAGTATTGAATTGCCCATTCAATGTAAGCTGGAAATATAAAAAGTGAGGGACAATTTCAGAATCATTATTCCAATCCACATTCGCTCGCTTTTGTTGTCTAAAAGCATATTTGTAATTTGACTCTCGTAAGAAATATAAAATGAACATTATAATAAAATTTCTTTTATCTTTTCAGAACAGAAATGAAATTCTAAGCTTTACAATAGTAAATTCGTTTTCAATTTCCACTTGAATTTACAAGTTAAAAAAAAACCTTCTTTTTATTTTTTTTTTCATTTGCAAAACACTTCTTTTTATCTGACACGTCTAGCTGGAATGCATCGATACACGTGACACATTTGAGTTTTTATATGCTTAGTTTTATTTTTAAAGAACAGAGAGCTATCGAGAGTACGACACAATGACATCAATAGAAATTTGAAAAGATTCACTCGATAACAGACTTTCATTCATTTTGATTTCGGAATATGACTGCGAAGTTTTATAAAAATGTGGTGGAAGAGAAATTGTGCCCCTTTGTAGGTTTCTGACTTTTATCTTGAGAATGAACGTCAACAAGATGTGCTTCTAAACCATTATTCTTCTTTTTTGAAGTACAGATTTTTGATCAAAAATATCTCATTTCAGAAATTTTTAATTTTCTTACAGTGCTTCTTTTTAAAAATACTGCAACAAAAATGCCACTTTGAAAAAAATTTCAGTTTTGTTCTCACATACGTTGAGGAATAAGTCAAAAATGAGAATATATGATTATACACACACACACACACACACACACACACACACACACACACACACACACACACACACACACGTGCGGTATATATTTGCAGAGTAGCATTTTAATATTTATCTGGAAACTTCTTTTGGCGAAAAGACATAATTACAATTTTAAACGAAGCGACAATTTTTAGTGTTTTAATTCGGAAGAAAGGCATTTCTCATTGTATTACATTAGGTGATACCTGCTTTCTATAACAGTTTGATTTCCTTTACGGTACGTTTCGTCGAAAACTAAAATTCGCATTTCTTTACGAGAAATAACCCCTTTACAAATTTCTTTCTCTTATCTCAGATGTGAGCTTTTGCGAATGAACCCAATCCTTTCATTCGAAATGTATGTCGACTATTGTTTCATTTATTTCAGACCTCTAAAATCAAATCGAATAGACCAAAAATACATTAGCAAAGCGAAGAAATTTGATAAGCAATCAGTTTGTTGCTTTTGAATTATCTGTGTTCATTTTCGTTCGTAGATTTAGGAGAAGCTATGTTGTTTTGTTACATTGTTCTTAGTGTTTTAGAAAGCTCTATATGTGCATGTTAATGTGCAGAAATATATTTTTCAATTTTTTAGGAATTTATTAATTTTAATTTAAAACTAATAGAAGGATTATCAAAATGTATTATTTCCGTGTGCTCACTTGAAAAAATCGCTGAAACGATTCGTCTTCGAAATTCCATGCTTATTATTAAAAATAAATATATTTTTAATATTAATCTGGACAATAAATACATAATCCATAAATGTTTACATAAAAGAAAAAGCAGACGAGATTTTTTGTGAATTTTTAAATCTCTGTAATATATATATATATTGGCCATCGATGAAGATTAATAACATCATCGATTCATTTTACAAACATAAATAAAAATTTCTTACTCTTAAATGGAATTAAATAATCCAAAGCAAAGGAAAAAAATCGAAATTTAATTTTTTTTCTGGTAGTTTAATCTTACAATGTCAATTTTATTTTGTGTTCAAGACTGATTTTTTTTTATTTTACACTGCATTCTTATGGAATAAATCGTTTTCGAATTCTCGTTTATAAATAACAGAGAAATTCAGCTTATCTTAACAATTCACTTTGTTTGCAGCAAATATTTCTACGACAGCATATGAGTTGATTTTCTTTATGCTTCTCTAGAATATTACTGAGAATTCTTTTCTTGTGTTTTGCTGTGACTATTTAAAACGCAGGTAAGAGAGCAACTTACACATAGTTTAAAAATATTTCTCTATAAAATTAATCCATGGTTTTTTTTTTTTGTAAAAAAAAAAATTGTTTTTAATGGTTTATTTATTTTTTGCTCCTGCTGCGGCGATTTTCTGATTTTGGTGGAGTAGAAAAATTTAAATTTGCATCTTCTATTTTTTTTTTAATTTACTTATTTCTGCACTTTTATACAAAAAATTGAAATTCCGTTTTATCCTATTCGAGCTTCCAGTCCCGCAATTTTTTTTTAAACTGCAAACTGTGTATTTTAGCGAATGTTACACAGTGTCATATCAGATATTCTCATTTTTGTTAAGTTATATCAAAAAACAATTCGTTAAGATTACGTGTTGTAATTGTTCTCAATCATAACATTATAATACGAAGAATGTAATTTCTCTTATAAAATGTTTCTAGGGGAGTTCGAGAAATTATCAGCTTAGTCGTATTCATTTTTTGTTTCACTTGTAGAAAATGGCACGTAAGTTTCGGTAATAGATATTATTCCATGTCTTTTTATTTTCCATTTAAATATTTTTATTTCTCGCATCAGTTTTTTGGCTCTTTCCAGATTACTTTGTGTGCAATGAATGTTTAAGAAGGGACGATAAGAAGAAGGGGGCGGGGACTCTCGACATTCATAACGGTTTAAATTTATTTGGAGCTAACCTCGAAAAGAAATAGCAGATTCAGTTCAAAAATTAATAAGGTAATTTTTTTTTTCATTCACACTCGAAAACTTTCGAAGTTGAAAGTCACATTTGGCTGTAATGCACTACCACAATTTTTAGGCCTTTAAGCTGCTCTCTTAAAAATGAAATCAAATTCTTAAAAACTCTAAAATAAACAGAGTTACATCGTCGTCAAAATTTTACTTTTAGTATTTTCTGAAATGTTTTAAACACGGGGGAAGTTATCTACAAACCAGAGCAGTACTTTTTTAAATTCTAGATTTCTTTCATAAATCCGTAAAACAAACAAGTAAAAAAAAAAAAAAATCTTTTCTGCTTCTTTCTACGAGCATCAAGCAATAACAAAAATTAATTTCATGAATTTATAAATAAATAAATTAATAAAACTGGTGAATAAATTGAACTGGTTTTGCATATAAGATCTTCAAATTCGCTTTTGCGTCAAACAGAAAGGGAAGAAAGAATTCAATGAAATTGAACCATCTGATTCTTTAATTTAAAAAATAAAAACCAATGACTTTAGCTTGGATTTCTTGGGAAAGAGATCAATCTATTACAGACACATTTCTTTTCAAATGCTTCTCGAAATCCTGTCATGTAGCTGTACTACAAATCGCTTAAAATCTAGAAAGAATTTTTTTTTTTTTTTGAAGGATTATTGAATAAAATATTTTTGTTTTAGAAATGAATGATATCGTGTACTTTTTTTGCGCTGTTTTATTGTTTTTTGCCTCCTTGCTCAGCTGGTATAATCTTCGTTTTTTTTTTTTTTAATTTTTCAATGCTCATTTTTGGACGTCAGTAAAATACGATTTTTCATAGGCAGTGGAAACTGTATATTTGTTCAGCGTCAGTTCTTCGAATTTCAAAGATAAACTGCGGGTCGTTGCGGTGGCAATCCTGACCATTACGAGAGGAGCCGCAGGTTCCGGCACTTGATACCAGGATGGTCGCTCCAGAGGTGCGAAGCAGGAAGAGCACCCCGCCACTGTAGTTGGGCGAAACCTCACACCACGGCGAGTAGGAGCGACGAGGAAGGCATTGACAGAGCGGAGTCGCGGACGAGGCAGAGCGAAGCAAGGTTGGTCTCGAAAGTGTGGGAAGACACGCGGCAGCCGTCTTCTTCGGGACAGACTTGCGTCGGGCGAGACACATCCGGCAGCCGTCGTATCCCACTGGTTACCAAGTTTGGCGTACCGCCTCGGCCCGGTGTTCCAACCAAAATAAATTCGGGACGCTTGGTTTTTTTTAAATATATAATTTCTATCTTTTATTTCATATTTCTTTTTATCCTTTTTTTTAACGTCCTATCGGTTTTAGGAAAGATTTAAGTTCAGAAGTACAGGATATTGGAATGGTTTGATACATCTTATTTTAAGATCGGTCTGAGTTATAGAACATGTTTCATCAACTGTACTGTAGTTTCTTCATAGCTTTTTCACTTTCCACAATCAGGGAGAAATTGTTTAGCTATAAACATTTTCTAAATGTGAAGGACATTGCAGAAATTATACGAATTGATCTGAAAAACTGAGCTTTTTTTGCTCGATAATGTTTCGAGTTTTTATTTAAAAAAATGGGAATTTCTACAAGCGGGGTAAAGTAAAAAAATTTGAAACGTGAAATAAAAATTTGCTTTTTAATTTCGTTGTTGAAAACACAGTTCAAAATATTTAGTTTTAGACCTAATAAAGAAAGACGGCTGAATTTTTTTATTCATGGTAGGTCTGTATAGAAATGTGTTTACGATTTAAAAGATTGAAACCGCAACATGGATGACGCGAAATGTACTTATTATAAATTATTTTTTAAATATAACTCGTAAGAGAAAGTATATATAGATGCTGTTTGATCAATAATTATAATACTTTTCTATTAAATTTGAAAGAATAACTTCCACGGAGAATATTCAGCTAAATAGATTTTTTTTAATTTACACAATGATTCGCTGAATTAAAATACTTATACTAAAAGAAATATATTTATTCAAAACTTTAACATTTCCTTGCGCCAAACGATTTTTAGAGAAACGAAAAAACGTACTTCCGAAATGAATTTCGTAATCCTTTCAAATTTGAATTAATTCATCCATTTTTTTTAATACTGACAGCTATAATGCCTCCATACCTTACGGGTTCCATCATTCATAACAGTCAAACTGCAAATTAATGAATTAATGCTATAAACAAACCACATGAAAACGACCGTATGAATTCCTTTCCGTTGCATAAAATAGTTTCTGAAATATACTTTTAACGTATGCATTTTCGTTTTGTTCACAGCCATTTGTTTACAAAGGCGACGCGAAAATGAATTGGCTAATTTATAGGAAGAAGCTCGATTCTTTGTGGGGGCGTATAACTATTCAATTACAGTTGATTCTTTTCCCGATCCTGTTTATCACGTAGTAAAGGACTAGAAGAACCTGTTTGAGTAAAAATGAATTAATGGAAAAAATTTTAAATTTTTATTCAAGATAAATAACAGAATGATTAATAATAAGTAAACATTCTTTCGAAACGATAAGAACGTAGAGCTTTTTAACTCGGAAGAAAGGCGTTCATTTTTGTATTATATTACGTATTTGTAAGACCTAATTTCTTTAATAACTTATTTCATTTGCACTGAGTTTCATCAAAAATGAAAAAAATATGTGTGTGTGTTTTATTTTATGAAACGGTAAAATATTACATGAGAAATCGTTCTCCCAGTTTTCTCTCCTCATATGAGTTTTTGCGAATGAGCCTTATGTTATATTCTTTCATTTAAAGCAGTGACTCCCAGAGTGGTCTATATGGACCCCCAGCGGTCTATGACGACCTCCAAGGGGTCCAAGTCAGCGAAAAAATAATTTTGGGGTCTATGAGGTTTTAAAAGAGAGTTTACGATAGCCTAAACCAAATCGTGACTTTAACTTAAAAAGAAAATTAAATCAAGTGTAAACCTGATTTACCTGTTTGACAGATTTATTTACTAAATTTACTGGGGTTAATTTGCAGTTACAAAGTGACAGCATAAATTTTATTAAAAAAGGACCATCATTTCAGTGGTTTTTGCCAGAATCAAGCTAAAGGAATATAAAACTGGACGTCCTGAATTTTTAACAGTTCCTAACTCAATCTGCCAGAAAAAATGACGTTTTAACCAATGTTCACAACATTTAAATACCCTTTGTTCAGGTTTTGAAACTAGGTTTGAGAATGCTTTGGCTTTTTTTTTTAAATAATATCACAGTAGGTAATGAATTCATGTCGTCACATTAAAAAAAAGGTCTGATTTCAAAAGGAACTGATTTTAATAGTCCTAACGACAATCTTAAAACAAAGTTTAGAAATGAATGTTAGCATTTTTTGCTTTAAAAAGATAAACCTGTTATTCGAATTATGGAACATCTCAAATAAGTTTTTAATTGCTTTTTCCAGAGAGGAGGAGTTTCAGCGCGCTTACCAATCCCCAAAATAAAAACAGAAATAAAAAAACGACTGGATACTACTAACCGAGGAGATTTAGGGTTAAACCTGAAAATATTTAAGTCTAATGCTTAATTTTTTTATTGAATCGAAGATTCATCCTACTCATTAAAACATTTGTTTGTTGCTCAGTTTTTTTATGTAACAATTATATTTCATACATAATAATTAAGTTTTAATTTAATTCGCATGTGTTTCTTAAATTTTAAACACTCTACTTAACTACAATTAGAAACATAAAACATTTAAAGTAAGTAGTGCTGTCAAATACCAGCTGTCAAAAAACATTTAAGTTGATACATTTGCAAAAATGTAATATTAGGTAAGTAGAGGTCTAAACAAAACCGAAAAACATGACAAAATCAGCTACCTAGGAGTCACCCTCGACCAAAAACATCTCGTCAAAATAAACTGTAAATTCAAAGAAAAACTCAGAGCCCTCCACCATCTGCTCACAAGAAAATCTAAACTTAATCTCAGGAAGAAAAGTTTCATCTACCTCCAGTACCTACTCCCAATCATAACATACGCATGCCAAATCTGGGGTACAACTGCAAACCAGTACCTCAACAAAACCCAAATACTACAGAACAGGACACTCCGACTTATTCTCGACGCCCCCACATATATTCCTAGAATTCTTCTCCATAAAGAATTCAAAATAAAATCGGTTCGTTCTAGAATCAGAGAACTCTTAGCTTCGGTTGAAAACGAAACTGAAACCTGTTTATTCATCTTTAATGCCCCTTCGGGTCGATTTTAAAATCACTTATCTAAGCGGATCTTTACTCCATCAAAAGAACGGGCTTATTTAATTTCCAGCCCGTTTTCATTTAATACCTCAAAAATGTGAACATTTATCTATAAGGCCTTCAAGTCCCCCAACGCCCTTTAGTTGTCAATTTTTGCAAAACCCTTTTGTACCTGACTTTTACAGCATGAGGGGAACGTAGCTACCCTATTTACAGTTTGTAGGTGTAATAGTTCAAAAATGGGAATATTTATCTCCAATACCCCTTGAGGCTCCCCCCCCCCGACGCCTTTTAGTTGTCAATGGTTAAAGTGTAGTATAGGGGTGGGGGCCTTGGTGGTGTTAATTTTTTGGCGACTAAAAGTGGTCGAAAAGTTTTTTTTTCTTCTCGCGATAGCTCGTTTTAGCGACCGGAAGCGATAGCCAAGCTATCTAATTAACTGGAAGGTGTTCTAAGAATTTACAAAATGTAATTTGTGAAATAAACATGAAGAGATATTAATGTGAAATTAAAAGAAATATTCATAAAGGTATCATTATACATAAAATTAAAAATAAAATTATGTTAAGCAGTAGAAATCGAAAAAAGAAAATTTCAGAAGTAGGCTTACCTGCACTCAGGAGAGTTCTTTCAAAGGAGGGTATATTTCTTTCACTGCCTCTAAAAAGGCAGTGAATAGATCATTCGGATTGTTGGGTCGCTTCATCTTTCGCCACATGTACTCCGCAAAGTAAGAATCAAATTGATCTTTACACCTGCGGGTTCCAGGCAGAGATTTTTTAATGGCGCTCCACGAATCCTCGATGGAGTTCGAGTGAGCGCCCGTTTCTGGACCCTTAAAATGCAACGTGTGATTGACTGAAAGATGAAGGAAACCTTCATCTTCCAGGCAAATATAAGCTTTCCAACAATCCGATATGATGGTGGTACCCTCCTTTATGTTGCTCTTGATGGATTGTAGAAGAGTGTCCTTCGACCTATCCTGCACCACATGGGAAAAACACTTATTCGAAGATCTTTAAATTCCTCCAAACACCCAGGTTCCATTCACTCGTTTGCCTCTATTGTGTACTTCCTTTTACCAAACATACTCTCGTCAATCTCTACAATCACATCCGGACCTCCAAGCATCGAACTGTCGTACACGCACATTTCCATGCTTACCTCTCTACAAAAACTCATCCAATCCGTGACTGTTTTCTTCGAAACATTTAGTTCAAAAGAAATGAAGTTACGGTTGGCCTTTCGCACCCACATATTCGTTAATTTTAGAATATCAAGCACACTCAGCTTACTCTCCTCGAACCAGCTGTTCTTCCTGACGGATCTCTTCATGGGATGCCCATTCGCTCCTTTCTTTCGGCATTCCCAAATATATCCATCACTAGAATTCTTTTTTACCAGACGCATAGCTTTCTTGCAAACAGAACATTCAGCACTGGCAGCAATCAATCCTTTTTCCAAGCACCACTGTAGCACAGTCAATTTACCCTTTTGTTCCAAATAAAAAAAAAACGCAAATCATGCCTTTCAGACATTCTCTTCAGGATAAATCGAGGGAAAATAAAAGTAATTAAGAAAAAGGAAAATAAAAAATGGCTTGAAGTGCAAAGTATCCAATATGGATGAAAATAAATTAAAGATGGAATTTTTAATTTGAAAGTCGTCTGCGCGTGTTGAAATTATCCGCAAATTTATTAATTAACCAATAGAAATTTTTTAAAAGCAACACGTAACCTTATTTGCATAAGACAACAAATCAAAAGTTAAGGGTTACCAAATGAAACCGCGCACCAGAATGAATTCGCTATCTCACCATGAAATTTCTATAAAAATCACCCCATACTACACTCGGGCGCATACTAACAAAGCATTCCTCTGGAAAATGATAAATGTGTCGTTCCAATGTTCAATTTTTTTTTATGCATCAAAGATGCTCACGTATTTCATGAAATTACTGTAAATGCTCAATTCAAATCAAATAAAGCCATTAAATGAGCTCATTTTAATGCACTACATATTTTTAAAATTGAACCTACAGTAGATACTTCGATATAAATTCTTTTCCAACTGTACCAAATATATTGTTCACTGTGATAATACTTTTTTGTTCAAATCCTAAAATTGTACTTTCCCAGTAGATAAAAGTGTGTGTGGTTGGGAATTTACACAGAAATTTATCTATGATTTAATAATATTTGAAAAACGTTTTGTTGTTCTGTAAATCCTACAACAGTAGCACTGTTGGGAAGGGGAGGGGGTAAAAATTTAGTGTAAGAATTTTTACGGATTACTTTTCAAAATACGGTGTACAGTAACAGTATCGGACACTGGCTTTGCTTCAAAAGAGATGATATTTATCTCATTTTAACACATGCTGCCAAGAAATTGTTACACTTTTTTTTATCAGAAAGTTCTATTTTCTCTGAAAAATTGTCGAAGAAATGAACTAATTTATACTCTCAAACACTTTTTTTAAAAAATTATCCCCCCTCCTTTTTTTACAGACATATTGACTAGCATGGGGGAGGGGAAAGCTCTCAAATAATTTCCCTCCTAGCTTATTAAAATCTTTCAAAACAAGGGTATACTTTTCTTTAAAACCATTTGCATTATTCCAAAATGGACTCTTATTTAGAAATTTTCTTATTGAATAAGCTTCAGCTGTGTGTCTACTAGATAAGTTTTTTCCATTCTTAACACTAAACCTACCATGAGTTGTCAAACACTCTTGTTTCTTAAAAGTTCTCAGGAAATTTTATTAAAAAATGTATTCATCATTACCAATTTCCTGTTTAATGCATTAGGTTTTCTATTTTGCTGGAGCGTTTCAAATTACACAGTATATGTACAGAAGCGTCTCAAAGAAAAAGTACTCTTTAAAGTGCCAATGGGCATTTTTTAGATTAGACATAAGCTTTATTGACATTTTTCCTAATTAAACATTTCCAATTTAGTAAATAAACAAGACTTAATTTAAAAAAAAAATGTTTTATTCATACATTAAATTACATTAAGAGGTACTTTTTGCTACAAATCTCTAAACGTAAAATTTTTTATACCACAAAAAAAAGCCAAGGTTTCCCCACCGGATGCTAACAGAGCGGACGTTCACCAGGCCAGCGCCAAAAGTAATTCTTCTCGAATCAAAGAAACGGACATCACAGCCGGCCTCCTCTACGAAGAAGCCCGGGTACCAGACCTGTTTGTAAAGTAAAAAAAAAAATTACTATAACACATATTGCTAATAGATGAATGTTTAATGGGATCAACACAGGTTTAAAGCAGATGTGCCCTTTCCAGAAACAGCAACCACCTTCCCTGTACTCGGGTTCCTCCTCTTTTCTCATATTCCTTTCCTTTTATTGCAGCCTGCCACTATTCGAAAAAATGTTTATTCAATTTGAAGTTTTGTAAAAATTTATAGTTTTTTGCAATTCTTTCTTTTGATGCTCGACATATTTAGTGTTCTGCATGTATCCTCAACCGAAGACAATTCGTTATGCATTTTAATTTGCCGAAAGAGTGCTCGGCACTCGGCGCAGCAGAGAGCGACGTCGAGACGAGATTACATTTAGAAATATCTGGGAACTATTGTGCAGCACATATTCCAATAGGTCTCACGAGTTATTTACATACCCTCATTCTCCATTGCAAATCCCGTAAATAAACGATTTCCACGCCTTCATCTTTATAACGAAACTTGCCAAACATTTATCTTGTTTGTGCTTTTCTGGGGTTTTAATATCCAAAATATTTACTCTTTAAAACTTATCTTCTATTTGTACAATAACATTTCAGTACACGACATCCGTCTGATCAATTTTTCAGGAAGCATCCCGAAATATTCACATTAAAAGTTCTAGCACTTAGCAGAGTCGTGATCGATTGTTTTTGCTTGCAATAGTTTGCACATTTTGAGTAATGTTGCACACACTACCCCCCCCCCTCTCACTCGGAAAAAAAAGGGCTTGACGTTGGCACTTAAGCTTCCGTTGATGGTGGGTAATCGTCTCAAAATTTGGGGAATTACGACCAGAGCCTTTACCAAATATAACCCTTTAAAATACAAGGAATATGTACTTTCGTTCCTGATAAAGGGCTCCCAAGTATTTGAGAGCAACTCGTTTTAGTCCTCGATCATCCCGATGCACCCCCCCCCCCTCAACAGACACTAAACACGAGCATCGAAGGCCAGTTTTCGACAGTGACTAGCAAGGAAGAAACAGAAGGAAATAAAAAGCCGAAAGCAAATCGGAAATTACCTTTGGCAAGGTGCATGCGTAGTCCACCCAACCTCTTCTCCTTCACATGTCGAACAGTCGTCGGGGCGGAACCTGGAAAATAAATACATTTGGAATTAAAAAGGATACACTAATACTAGTAAAAATGTAATGTATATACATGTTTTGCTTCAGTGTATTTACAATTTCAAAAACCATCTGTTGGAGAAATTGTGACATTGTACTACTCGATACTTGCTCGTGGAATATTTCCAATCTCCCCAAGGTTACCAAAAAAGTAATAAGATATGCAGATCCTACCTACCTTTGCCTAACAACATGCTTTGCGAACAGAGACTTTTCTTTCAGTCGGTGTTCAATTTACCTCATAAAGTGTAAGCAGAAAGAAACTCATCTGCAAATCGACATCCGTGGCCATTCGAAAACAACCGAGCGCCACGGCCCTCGACGAAAAAAGGAATCCAGAACTTTTCTTCAAACAAAACTGTAACTGGAAAAGCTCGTCGATTGCAAAATTACATTACGTTTCCTTGTGAAAAGAAATGTTTTAACTTCCTGTTCCGTCGGGACACATCAGCAGTGCTGACATGTTTCCACGTTTTCCCACCGGTAATCCTGAGGCACATCCTACACGCTGCTCGCTCTGGCGACCCGTTCCCGGACACCTCGTTGCAGACCTGCCTGGGCTCAAAGTCCTCACGTTATAGTCTCCTACTCTCCCCCCTAAATGTTAATGCCACACAAACATGTCACTGTTCTTCGGAGTTACGTGAAAATCCAGCCCCTACGTTTTCTTGCACACGTTTTTCCTTCCTACACTCTATCGAGAACCCTACCTATCCCACAATAGGTGTTGCGTACGGACCGTCGTAATGCCCTACCTTTACGGTATCCTGCGTGACAGTAGCCCAGGATATTTACGATAAAAAGACTGTTCAGAAATTCCAATTGGAAGGAACGACATCTCGAACAGGAGCAGGTTTCGGCGGGATTGTCCTAAGGCGGACGCATCTTTTCTTACTGCGTACTCTGTAGCCTGGTTGGAGAGACTCCAGCTATTTCCCCCTCTTGACCGTAGAAATGCCCTGCACCGTGTGTGTTACAGTATTATCAGGGGAGGGGTGACAGTCTTACCCCCCCCCCGATGTTTCTCCTCCCCAGAGAATTTGTAAAACCCCGCCACAAACATTAGCACTCCTGAGCTCTGCCCCCCCCCCGAAATCCGACTCACCAGAATTGCGATATTCGGGTTGCCCAAACAGTCCGTAGTGTCACTCTTTCTGGCCCACAACCATCGTCTCCACCCTGGGTTCTTCGAATGTGGCCCGGCCTTCAGATGCATGGTACGTTTTCCTCGTATGTGCAATCCCAACCTAGAGTGCTTGTCTGTTCCTGAGCTCTACGACCCCTGTATGCGACTTGCCACGAGTACGACGACAGCCCTTCCCGGATGCTCAACCCACCCACGAAAGCTGCAAGGCGGTAGGACTGGACCCTTACCGAACCCAGCTCGTGACGTGGCTGAGGTCACTCTACCGATGCTAGCTACCCTCTATGGGATTCACCGCAGGAGATCGTACGACGGGCACCCGCCCTCAGTCCCTCCACTCCTGAAACTATGGGCACGACACTCGCACGTTTCAGCAGAGGTGACACAGAATTCCTCGTAGTGACTGCGGATTAGCACGCAGGCAAATCTTTCCGCTGTGGGACCACAAGTGAATTCTCACGACGGTGCCCCTCCCCCCTCCCGAGGTCTAGCACACCCGCTTGCTCGGTGCGCGACCCATACCCACAGTGAAAGTGCCACCGAGCTCTAAAAATACCTCGTCGTGTCTGCGCGCCGCATCGTGCGGAATGGCACGCAAGTAGCTGTTTTTGCAGCACGACTCACCAAACATGCGTGAGTCTTTAAGACGTTCCGCTTTCTTCTAGATCTACGACCCCTGGTGGCCCGTACGTGACCCGCACCCACCGAAACGACCCACGTACTCTTCCAAGCCGTCCTACGAAAGGCGCGTAACACCCAAACGATGGGGCATTTCAGCGGCCCGGTTGACGTGCTTCTCCTCGCACCCGGCAAGCTCTTTGACCCCATCGTCCTCGATCCCGGGTTCTCGAAACGTGTCCCGTCTCGCAGAGGCCCGTAAAGCTCAGTACGTGCTACCCGAACTTGGAAGGCTCGTTTCTTCCCGAGCTCTCCTATCCCTGGCTGCCCACCGCGAGAGCTCGTACGACGGGCATCGTCTCCCAGGCCCCCGGTTTATTGTAAATGAATCTAGCAGAGAGCAGTTTCAGCATTCATGAGACATCGTTGTTTTTAAAAATACTTTTATTTAAAACTGTCGACAGGGCATGGTGCAAAACAGGAATTCTATTATTAACAAACAGACGCACAACGAATCGGAATATATACAAGTACAACGTGTACGGCGACCAATCAGCAATGCGATGACGTCATTCACAAACAGGTCACACGATGACGTCATCGGCAGTGTAAACGAATTTGCATATTCATCAGCCTGTTGCGATGAATATGCAAATAAAGAAACATTACGCGACTCGCGTATTTAATTCAATAGATAGTGGACATGAGAAACGATTCAATTTCCAACATTAAACTATGCGGACGACTCAAACTGTCCGTAGCAAAAGTGACGCCGGGCCGCACGGCCGACCACACGTGGACTTTTACATCGTTACGCTTTCCTCGTTCTTGACGTCCACCGGCTGCCCCGTACGTGACCCGCAACCACCATAACAGTTCGGAAGAACGACGCAATCTTCGAAGCCTACCTTCCAAAGGGTGGGCTCTTTCGCCGTCATGCTGATGAGAAACTCCCTCATGACCCGCAAACTCTTCGATCCCACCACCTCGTATGCGATCCGTATCGCGCGTGCGACATTTTCCATCGCAGGTGGCCTTGCGCTTTTCCCGTAACCTTCCGCACCGACAACGAACCACTCCCTTCCTCGTCAATAATCCTCCACTCCCCCAATAATACTAAAAAAGCCTCGGGAAGCGCCGACAGCCGAAAGTTGAGTAATTAGGAATAACTAAACAGTCGGTAGCAAAATGACACCGCACCCTAAAAATTCTTCGTCGTGACTGCGAGGCGCATCCTGTGTAACTGTTTCTGCCACACAGCCGACCACACGTGTGAATTTTTACGTCGTTACGCTTTCCTCGATCTCGACGACCACTGGCTACCCCGTACGTGACCCGCACCCACCGAAACGATCCGCGTAATCTTCGAAGCCGACCTACGAAAGGCGCGTAGGGGTGGGGTTCATCTCGCGCCCCGCAAGCTCTTCGACTCCACGCCCTCGAACCTGGGTTCTTGAAAATTGGCCCCTCACTACAATACGCTTACCCCGTAAAGCTCGATACGTGCTACCTGAACCTGGAAGGCTCGTCTCTTCCTCAGTTCGTACGACGGGCACCGACACCCAGTCTGTTGGCTCCTGATACAACACAGAAGACCCAAATGGGGTCGGTAGCAAAAGTGATTACAACGACGCAAATTTCTTTGTCGTGACTGCGGAATGGCCAGCATGCAACTGCTTCCGCCCCACGATACGCGAGTAAATCTTTAAGACGGTAAGCATTTCTAGAGCTCTGCAACCCCTGGCTGCCCCACCGAAACGTGGGGCTTTTGTGCATGCTACCGATGGGGTTCTCCTCGAGGCCCCCACTTCTCGAAACGTGGCTCATCTCTGCCCGAGCTCTACGATCCCTGGCTGACCCCTACTCCTTGTAATGCATAAAAGTGTACCCCACAAGTTTGTACGATGGGCAATCCCAAATATTCCTTTGCTATCACTGTGATCTAAAGGTGAACAGTGACAATGCGTATTCCTCTAGCTATGCAAACCACACCCCCTTCTCTGAAGTAGTGTCGTCCTCCGAGCCGACAGCTTCTTTGAAGCCCACCGACTGGCAAAAGTGACACCGCACCACTAACATTTCTCAATGCTGCGGGGGCCTTACCGTAGATTGCTCACGCACACTTGCAGCCTCAACTCGTACGACGCTTCCCCAGGTTGGTACCGCAATCCTAGCCCACCAACACAGTCGTGTGACTCCGGATACTGTAACAGGCCGTAGAAAGATTCCTCTCACCCCGTCTCGAAGACCCAAGCGCTACGGTAGGCCTTACCCGTGTACCTCGATACGTTCAACCCGAGCTCTACGATCCCTCCAAACTATGCGGATCACCCAAGGGTCGGTAGCATTCCTCCCTTCCAGCCCGGAATAATCCCTCCGTTCCTCAGACAACGCCTTACAAATATTTACCAGGCTACGCTCCTTTCGCGAGACTTGTATGCCCAATAATCCCTTGACTACTCACAAACATTCCGCACTTCTCAAACTGTGCATTACGCAATGCCTTACCCGAGCTCTATGCACCACTTTGATCCCACCCCTTCTCAAAGTACGCAGAGTCCATCTTCACCTCCAACGTTAGTTCCCTAACAAGTCCTCGAGTTCCTCGCGTGACAGTACGCCACTCCTGCACTGTGGGTACGCTTTACTCGTACAGATTGACCCGTCTGGGCGGCTCCCGAGATCTACGCTCCTCCTCCTCTCGGCACGAAAAGCGTTTGTTGAGATGACCCGCATTACGTGCCCACACCTCGACACAACAGTCCGAAACCACGGGAAATTCCTGTGCACACCGACCCACTACCATTCCTTCACCCACCCCAATATCTACTCAGTTGCGCTCCTTCCGTGACACCTCCAATGAACACCTTGACGTGACGCTGCACCGCAAACGTTACTCGCTTCTCGAAACGAGTCGCACTACGGTACGCCTTACCCGAGCTCTGCGTGACCTCCAATAATCCCTCAAAGTATACACATCAAACCATCTTTACGACCTGCACGATGCCCAAAAGGTGGCACCTCCAGGGGCCCTACAATCCCTAATAAGTCCTTGTCTCTCCAGAGTTCCTAAAATGCCTCTCCGAATGGAGAGCTTCCAGCTCGTAGAGCTTCGTATGTGCAACCAGCTCCTCAGCTCTACGACACCCCGTGCACCAACCGAGCGGCAGCGAAAGTGACACCAAGTTACGCGCATCTCTACAAAGCCACTGCTAGAGCTCTACATGATCCCAAGACCACTCCTTGCCCAGCATTGTGCTCTCCGCACCGAAACCGTTCCTCGAAACGTGCGACTCCACCCCGGCTGCTCGACGGGCCCTTGCGAACCTCGGCACACTCTCCGAGGTAGCTTTGTACGGCATTCTGTCTTCCTATCGTAAGTTCTACACTTCCAACATTAAAGTGTGAAAACTAACTAGCAGAGTTATGAACAGTGCATCTTAAAATTAAAGAACGGGTGTCAAGGATTTTTCATCAAACACGAGAATTTCGTAAACAACCATATTTATTGAACATGATTCAAAAGATGACATTTTTACAATGAAAAACATTTTAACTGAGCACCTTGCTCAAAAACATGAGTACAGTATGGAGTCAGCTGCTACAGATTTCACAGCAGTAGCGATCCGTATTTATACACTAATAATTAGCATATTGTATCGCTTCCACAACAAGCGATGTAAACTACTAAGAAACTCCTACAGAACCGTCACGTCACAAGCGACCATCGGATCTTTAATACACAGCTGCCATCAGCAAAAGCTGCACTCATTTTCCGGGTTTGTTTACATTTCGTTAATGGCGGCACGTTTGAAACGCCCACATCGCTTGCCGTTCAACTAATACTATATTCCTGACAACATTGGGATGTCATCTAAGTTATCCACAACTTGTCAAAACTATGCTTATAATTTAACCATGACATACAGCACACACCCTGTCACGCGCCGTGCTCCTGCAGCTTGATGCGTGCCATCGGTCACTTCCCCCCACAAATTACTTCACCAGATGACCCCCCAGAACTCTACGTGAGAGACCGTATGACGGGCAAATGCTACTCAGCCCCATCGAGATCCCCCCCCCTCTCGTCGGCCTTCTTTTCCCAACAAAACGTCTTCCATTGCTCCACCACCTTACCTCTGCCTTCCCACCGATACCCTATCTTGGACCCCTTACAAAATATCTTACCTTGTTCCTGTCTTGCAGACACAATCTTTGTCACATATGTGCCTGAAAAAAAAATTGTTTACATTATGTTATACTCCTCGGGACTGTCAAAACACTTCCCCATTAAAATGACAACATCATCTTGAATGTTCTTCTTCGGAATTCTTCCATCTGAAAACACTCGTGTATTTTCCAATCGAATGGGCCCCCTCTAGTAACCACACAATCAATAATATTTTATCAAAAATTGAAACTTTTATTTCCACAAAAAGCTGCCTTGAAATCACATGAGTTTTAGGTAAAGTAATGGTAAAGATTTCAACTGATAAAATTATGCTAGCTTGTCCTCAGTAGGCCATGGACCCAAATAACCATTCATAAAACTTATTGACATCTGTACAATTTTTTTTTTACCAATAATATTTCAAATTTATTGCAAAATATTTTTTAAATCTGTATATTTACTTTCCAAATACCTTAGAATATACTACATATGTGGGGATGCTCTGCTGCTCTTTTATTTCCTTGGGAAACGCTTTAATAAATCTGAGAACTCCATACACAGCTTTGCTAAACATACAATTCACAACATTTCAAAATTAAACCTTACAGTTTGGGATAATATGCAGAATATCATTCCATGAATAGCATGACATAATATTCATCCAATAGTCAGAAAACTTTTAGGAAATGTACAACAAGTTATAATATAACTGCTATAATGAATAAATAAAAGAAAAATCTATATTTCATAAAACTTAATAAAGCACAATCTCTCTCTCACAGTGAAACTTATTTTGAGAAAGTAATAATCCATTTTTTCACAACACTTGCTATCACGTTATTCTTAATAAAATTTTATTTCTTCACTTATTAGGTACTCAAAATCTCTAAGGGGAACCCAGACTCATCTGCCCTGTACGTGGCTAGAATGTCTCCTTTTTTTATTTATTCAAAATTCCTTTAGACATGGAACTGGTACTCTTTACACAGTAAGGTCAACAACATCATGGAAAACAAAACCCTGACATCTTCCTTTTACGTATTTAAAAGAGCTGTCGTTTTAATTATGACAATCTTTACTTCCAAAAACAGAAAACTAAAAGGTTAGTTAAGCAAAGTAAGTATATGAATGTTAAAAACAAAAAATTAAATCATGATGCCACTCTTGGAAATATCAAACCACAAATTTTTTTATAGATTAAACACAGGTAACAAGTTATATCGTTTATTACGTTTATAAGGAAAAAGTTTTGTTTAATTCAAGTACTGGCAGGTATTCTCTGTAAGGCTTAGATGGATTTATAATTTTGGTCTTTTAGAGAATATTTGTTGGTGAATTCACATCATTGCTTTTATAGAATTGTGCTCTGCATAACTATTTGTATGACTGCGCCGATGTCACGAATCGGAAATCATGTGTGTTGATACATTTTGTTTAAAATTAAAAACTGATTTTTTTTTTTTAGCACAGTGTTTGAATTTTCATTGCATGATTGATTGGCCAATTAATGACTTTTCATCCACAAATACTGTTTCTTTTTACTGTTGTATCCTTTTAAAATCTATGAAATAAGTTACTCAATTCAAGTAGAGCATTTAATACACAAGCAAATTACAAAACATTGATCACGATACTTTCGTTTTTTTTTCTTTAATGAGATTACATAAGAAAATGAGCATAACGTTTTCAGATATTACCACTAGATTTATCAATCAAGCATTATCTGTGCCAAGTTGTTAAATATCAGTTGCAATTTCCTACAATGTTGGAATATCAGCACATACCACCTGCATAAAAATTACATAATGAAAAATTTCTTATACATTTCAAACACTTTAGGTCATTATGGAATGAAGTTAGGGAAAAGTTTGTATTTTACAGCTATTAAGTGTGTTTTAAATGCTCATTAGTTACTTGTGACTGCACTTTGAAAACGAAATGTCGAGTGAATTTAATCTTAGATGCACGTATTTCATTACTGGGATATCTAATTTATATCTTAAGTCAAATTTCCCGCGAAAAAAGTATCATTTACCTTAATCAAAAAGGATTTTCATTTCCTCAAAACTAGATTTTTTGCAACATTTCTTCTATTAATACATCCAACACCAATAATGTTTTCCTGAAGAATTTCACAACTTAACAAAACAAATAAACGTCGTAATTTATGAAAAATTAGTTTGTACATACAGGAACCATATATAAGAACAAGTAGTTTTATGAGGCATTTGTTCAGATATAGTTATTGCAAAGCATTATACTTAACGAATAACAAAACATGAGAAAACTGAGTAGAGTTACAGTAATAATTCAGTACAACAATATATATATATATATATAATCACCCATTTGAAAATAGTGGAAAAATGTTTCTTTTAACTTTGAAAGTGTTTGCTGAAAGTACGAGGTCACAAATAAGTGCATTTAATATAAGTGTGCTGTGTAATCATAACTTCAGAAAATTTCAACGATCTAGACATCAAGTCCAGACATTATTAGAATTTTCAACTTGAAAGCCCCAAAACAGTCGTGAAAAAATAATATTTTTCTCTTTTTAATGTCTAATTTTTTGAAAAACTATTTTACATGAGAAAAAAAGTTGAGATTTTCAAAAATTGTATGGGTTTTTTCAGAGATATTATACAATTATTTTATCAAAACACTATTGACTGCATTTTGTTCCTTGTCTTATATAAATATGAAATATGTTGTATATTTTAGAAATAACTTCAAATATATATACCTAAGGGTACCCAAATGAAAATATGTTCGATAACCTCATGTTCACACATTCTTAGTTATAACAAATCAAAAAACTTTTAAATTTAAAAATACTTTTTTGTAACTCTAGAGAATGTTTAAAGTATCATTTCAAGGTATATAAGAATAGCCAGGTAAAAAATATTTCTATAAAACAAAATATATGAACACATTGCTCTATTTTTAGTTTTTTAACTTTTAAGCATAATTTTTTGCCTTTTGGTACACTTGAAAAAAAATGATTACGTGTGTGGTTACAAATTTTACATACTTCTATGTAGGATACCTGTGTATAAAGTGAACCTGACTGTTTTTTAGTCTAAAGTGTAGAATATAATTTTTTTTCTTAAAAAAAAAATAGTTTCATGCATAAAAAATAGGGGGAGGGAATTAAAACTTTCAAAATTACAATGTTTTATTAATTTTTTCAAAGAAACTATACCAATATTTTACTGAAAAAAATATGTTCACTATATTTCCTGCGTTGTTTTAAATATATGGGCAAATAAATATTTAACATTTTTAAAAGATACTTTTTTTTAAAAAAATGGTACCAAAACATTAAGTATGTATTATGAGATCTCAAAAATTACATCCAACTTAAATTAACAGAATTTTTTTTTATTTGAACAAAGAGAAATTAAGTTTGTAGTTTTACAGAATGAATCTAGTATCTTTGTAAAAAACAAAGAAATTTTAGCTCTGTTGGAAATTTTCAAACATACGTGTCCCATAAACATAGTATTAAATTTAGCATTTTACATTTCAGAGCCTGTCCCGATTCCATTCAGAGAGAAACGGGTAAAATAATCGTGAATTTAGGTTTCTCGTCCACAATATAGTGTGAGGAATCCATACTGAATATAAATCCTATCATAATCCACTGCTTGGCGAAGAATTTCAAAATGGCGCCAAAAGCGGTAAACGTAAAAAAAAACGTTATTCGTCGTTAAAAAAAAACTACATTCAAATTGAAATGTAAAAGAAAATACACAGAATTAAAAATATTAGAATCATTTATAAAATAAATAAATACGCCATTCTTAATTATTAAGTGAAAGAACTACATTTTATCGAAGCTTAAAAAAGTTATCGACGCTCTTTGAGATTCTTATAAAACGGTCACCTACCTCTCGACAATGGTTCCTACTGCAGAGCAATCCATACAGTCTTTCGAAGAAATGGTTCGGACATTATCAACTTTCTAAGTAGGATTTCCAGATTTTTTAGTAGTAATTCCGAAATACAACTCTTGGCTGCAAACTCCATCGGCACGTTTGATCCGATTCCACTATTTCTTGGCATAATTCATCGCACGCATTTCATTTGAACGCTTCC